>DF357277.1:107120-117151 GCA_000787875.1 Solanum virginianum | reverse complement strand
TGAAGGGATTAATATTCAAATTATGATTCAATCAGATGGATGGATTCTTGTAGTAACCTCATCAACCTTTTTAAGCAAAGCAAAAATATTCTAGAAAATTGTTAACTGTACTTAGAGATTGAGATCCATGGAGTTATCTTCCATGGACCAGACATAAGAGAGAAATTGTAGAAGAAGAGAGGAGAAATTTTTATTGAATTGTATTAATCTTAAAATGTGGTGGATGATCACATTTATACAGTAAGTAACTATTCTAATTACAACTGTCAAGCACTACTAACAAACTCTAACCACCTTTAACAACCTTCACTAAATCTGTTAGTTAACGACCCTTCATTTAATAAAAATATAAATCTGATCATATTAAAGATGAGAGAAATTGTAGAAGAAGAGAGGAGAAATTTTTATTGAATTGTATCAATCTTAAAATGTGGTGGATGATCACATTTATATAGTAAGTAACTATTCTAATTACAACTGTCAAGCACTCCTAACAAACTCTAACCACCTTTAACAACCTTCACTAAATCTATTAGTTAACGACCCTTCATTTAATAAAAATATAAATCTGATCATATTAAAGAAGGTAAAATCTTGATTGACCAATGGTCATTGCCACTAGATATAATAAGATTCAAGTTCTCATGTTGCACTTATTGCCGCCATGTGAGTCCAATATAGTCAACACATTAGTCTAGATTGAGTGGATTTTGGTAAGATTTTCCACTCATTAATTATCTCAACGCTTTATAAGATTTTCCCCAACATCTTAATGTACAAGATATAATTTTAAAATGCAACTATTTATTAACATACATAAAACTTACATTTTTTCTTTTACTATGTTTAGAGAGGATATTGGGGTCTAAAGTAATGGTAGAGTAATTTCAAGAAAATTAAACTTTATAAGGGGTTCATCTTTGGCTCAAATTCTCTCTATTTATTGATTATAAATAAATTTTATTTATTAGATTTATAGGTAATACTATTTAACCACATTTAGTTTATTAAAAAAAAATAGAAAGAGGTTTTGTGTTCAATATACTACTATTACTAAAATATATATAATCAGTTGAAGCAGACACATCAATTAGTAGCGGCCTTTTTGAGTAGGCAGTTAAAACAGGCACGTCGATGGAGACGTTCCTGCTTAATTCATTATTTCAATTCGAACTATGCATACATAAGTTGAAAAATGTGTTATAAGTAGTGTATGATCCAACACTAGACTTAACATTTATGCAGAAAGATGTACGATAAACGTTAGAGAATTAAGTCACGATTTTTTGTCGAAAGGAAAAACAGTATTTAGCTGGTAACATATTATAATGGAGAATATTCATCATTAATTATTATTATCCCCTCAAAAAAAAAAAGTAATTTAAGTAGGAGTATTAAAAAATAAAGATATGGGAGCAAAGCTTGGTGGAAGGGGAAGGTAAGAGAAGATGATGGGTGGAGCACAAATCTTAAAAATTAAGCATGAGTTGAAACATATTTAATCAATGGAATTATGATTAATGGCTCTAGTTTGACTCCAAAACAAGCTGTCTAATCATGGGATTAGGGATGATAATTAGATTTAACAACTAGTAATTTAATTTGAAGAGTCAAAACAATTGAGTCTTTGTGGTTCATTAGGTATATAAATAAATATAATTTCTTTTGTGATCTTCTCCACCCATCTCTTTCCCTAAAAAAGAACTAAAAATCAAGAAACTTTGAATGATAAGATTTTGGAAATTTAGCGCTTATTTTGTTGGCTTCGTCTTGAATATTATTTGGCTTCATTCTAAGCTTAATAGACATTACATTTTCATTGGATTTTCTAAACGAGTACACTAAAATTTTTAAAATGCATATTCGAACTAAAATCAATTTTTAAGCATTCTTTTTCAAATATTATTCGATCTTCAGTATCATATATTTTTTATGTCCAAACTAATAGTCTTACAAATAAAGTCTGAAGAAGGTGAGGTGGTGGAGGAAGTTACACAGTTGCAGAGCTAAAAAAATTTTAACGGGATTTAAAATTTTAAAAAATAGACGTACGAATTAACTGAAGGAGGGTTTGACATTTATTATATATACATAAAAAATTATTTTTACTATATTATAATATAACATTTTTGTTGAAGGGATCTGGATGAACCCTGTAATTACAAGGCGACTCTGCGACTGAAGTTATACATAGTTTTATTTATGTCTAGTAAAAATATAGAAATTATTTTTGATAAATTCTTGATTCAAGTTTAAATTATACTCCCTCTATTTCAAAAAGAATGACGTCGATTTGGTACGAAATTTAAGAAAATAAAGGAGATTTTTTAATTTTATGGTCCTAAATTAAAGTTATATTAAATATATCAAAATGCCCTTTGATCTTGTGACCTAAAACATGTCACGTGAAAAGTTAATGAAAAATTTTGTCAAAAATTTAAATGAGTCGTTTTTATTAAAACAGATAGATACAATAATAAAGAAGTCGCATAAAAATTAATATTAAAAAGAAAAAAAATGAAAAAGAAAGAGAGAAAAAGGAAGTGGTTATTGTTGTAGCCATCAACTTAAAGGCACACTCGTGTAAGGAAATAAATAAAATAAGTGGTGAAGTTTTATCATCTAATCATTATCATACGATAAAAATTGTTTTATGAAATGTGAGTGCGTTACTCCCATTATAATTATAAAAAGGAAAAAGTACCCTTTTACTTTCTTTATTTTTTTTATTTCATAAAGTATTTGGGAGTACTTTGTTATCAATAGACCTCAAGATCCATATTAATATTTGTCTGTCCTAAACTATCCTTTCCAATGCATATCTATTGACCTGCCGCCTAAAGTTTTTTTCTTTATGTTTTGCTTATTTTGGTTACTTCAAACGGAATTCGAAGTGGCCTTCTTTATTAGCTTCAAAATTCAAATATTTGTGGAGTACGATTACCTTTTTATTTTATTATACTTAGGGAGGAGAAGTGGAGAATCCGAAACACCCTTTTTTAGTATCAAGGGTGTATTTAGTAAGGAGCAAAATATTTTAAAAAGTTATATTTTTTATTTTTGATATGTAAATATTATAATAAAAATATTTATATGTTATAGAGAAAAGTATTTTAAAATATCAATAAACTTGGCACAAATTATTAATTTCATTTCTGAATTAAGGTCCATACATATTTACTATTGCTAAGAAATTTATGGCTTGCTAGACATAGTTTGGTTGCTAAAAAGATATTAAAAACTAATTTATTCTACTTGCTTTAATTTTCACTATGGTCGTTTTGAGTATTTTTCTATTTTGAGGCCTAATATATTTGAGTTGATGGTCATTCAGAAATAACTTTTCTATCTCTGTGGGATAGTAATAAGGGCTGCGCGTATTTTATCTATTAAATTTTATTTATAAAATTTTATTGAATATGTTATTGTTATTTACTTGGAGAAGCAAAGTATAGATCCAAGCTGATATTTAATTTTCAACTTGAAAAGTGAGCACTATGTTGAACCAGTTGAGTTGGGGAAAAAGAATCATAATATTATCAGTCTTAAAATAAAATTGTTTTAAGGGCATCAAAGGAAAGAGGAAAACCTTTTTAACAATAAAAAAATAATTTTGTGTTTTGATCACTTAAATATATTTTTGGGTGCTTATCCAAAAAAAGACCATCATGAACTTAATCATATCTTCCTTTGTCTGACTTCTTATTCTAATTCCAAAACCATCTTTTTTTGAGCTCACTCAGTGAATTGATAATTAATCAGCCTCAAAAACTATAGTTACAATATCTCTTGCCCCCTTTCTATTCACTTATCTTTTGTTAAAAATTAGAACAAGATCACTCCCATCTCTTTACATACAAATAACCACGAGTAGGAGTAGCTTACTAAAGTTTTGGACAATATATCAAAAATAAATTATTGCGCTTCAATTTCAAACAAACTGAGATCAATTATATATATATATATATATATATATATATAAATCATCACTGACTTTGACTCAATCAGTTCATTTAAACTCGTCTCAATCCAATATTACAAAACAAAGCTACTCATATCGTTAGTACTATCTCCAACATCCTCCTCAAAATCTCTTTTGAAGCAAAAAAGAGGAAAACTAATCCTCTAAAGACCAAAAATTAATTTCTCAAAGGTGTCAACTTGACTTGAACTCCATATTTAGGCTTAATTGTGAGGACAATTACAGGTGCATGACGATAATTCTCCGAAATAGTGAATCGAAATTTGGATATTAACATGGCTAATATAATCTTAGCTTCCATTAGAGCAAATGACTGTCCAACACAATTCCGAGGACCCGCGGCGAACGGGAGGAAATTCCGTCCAGCAGCAAATGACTTAGAGGCAAAACGATCAGGCCTAAATTCATTAGCATCTTTTCCCCAAATTTCTTCACTATGATGTATGGCAAGTACTGGAATCCATATTGATAGACCTTTAGGGATGTTAAGATCACCCAATTTGAAATCCTCAAATGCCATCCTTGGAAGTACGGTAGCTGGTGGATATAGGCGTAACGACTCGTTCATTATCATGCTTAACTGTAAAACATAAAAATTATTTACACTGTCAACATATATAAATTAAAGAAGCATGAGGAGCCAAAGGTACCTTATGAGTATTTAAATCATTCTAATTTTCAGTGAATAAACTTAAAAATTTGCAAAGATGTTGCCCAAATGACAGCAAAGCTGTCAGTAGAATCTAAAGAGTGGAATTTATTGACAAGACAAGTTTTAAGTTGACAGATGGAATGATAATAATTTTTAATTTTTTCGTAATTCCCTAACTAAATTAATTTATAAATAATAAAAAAAATGTCGAAATTGATTAAGCCTTACTCAATCCAAAAGATACGAGCTCGTGATATGACAATGCCAAAAGAGACTATTGTTTGTTATTTTAGCTTTATATAGTTAATCTAATCGTCAAAAAAAAAAGTCTCATTTTGCGAAAACCGCATATAATAAAACGAAAATTAGTATTATCACTTACCAAAGTAAGCTTTGGAAGGTGTTCAACAGTAGGTGAACCCCCCTTGCAAACTTGGTTAACTTCTTCACGAACTTTATCTTGCCAAGAAGGATTACTTGCTAATAACATAACAGTCCAAGTTAACAAAAGGGCAGTAGTTTCATGTCCTGCAAAGAAAAATGTCTTGCATTCATCCATAATTAGCTGCAAATTCAAGCTGAATCCATTGCTTGATCTTTTCTTTTGCATCTCATTTAGTAACATTCCTAATAAATCATTCCCATATGAACTGCTGCGCCCAATTTCTACTCGATCTTTTCGACTTTGTATTATTTCCATCAGTAGACGCTCCACTTCCATTTTTAATGCTTTTATGTCTCTGTTATATTTGCTTGGGAAAAACCTGTACCAAAAGAAATGAGTTTAAACTCAAAAATTATGAATTCAAAATTTTATAATATCGAGTCGAATTGAACTCATTAATTGTACAGTCCAATCCGCCAATGCATATATCACATTGATGAGATTACTCGGAAACAGAGTCACACTAGTCAATTCCGAGGATCTTAACTGAATTTTTTGAATTAATTAACTTTTAAAAGAAAAAAAAAGGCAATTTTCATCAAATAAAATCTATGCTAGGTGGAGGAGTTTTTTGAATTTTTCTAAAAGGTAGTGAGTTGGGCACTGAAAAAAATTACCTGCTTCCAGGAAAGCACAAGTGTCGGCTAGCTTGCGCGCACCTTTGCTGTAGAAGGGTTAATAAATGGAATATTTGTTTTCCCTTTTCATAGCTACTGTCAAACTCTGTTCTCGAAATTATTTCTGCAGTGAGCCGAGTCATGTACTCTCCAATCTCGAACTCCACCTGGCCTGATTTAACCGCATTCTCTAGTGATTGGAGCATCCCGCTAGTGCATTCCACCATGTACCCCGCATAACTCTGCTCATGTAACATAAATTACTCATTTTGATAGAGTTCGCAAACTTTTTATGTATTGATGGTGTAAAAATAAATAAAAATCTAGTACCTTTAATTTGTCTCCGATGAAAGCAGGAGCAACAATGTGGCGTTGATGATACCAATCATCGCCGTTGGCCATCAAAAGTCCGCGGCCAATGAAATGTTTGGAACCTTGTTGTTGCAGCCATGATTTTCCAGAAACACTGCTGTATTTTGACAAAAGCTCTTTGATTAACTCTGTTTCCGATAAGCACATTCTCGGCTCTGTCCCGTTCCAGAAAATGAATCGTTTCCCTGTTCAAATTTATATAACACTCTTGTTATGACTTTGACGATAAGTTTCAAAAGCGTTCTTTATTTTATTATAACACCGCCACATAAATTGGACGAGTGGGCTGTTACTTACCATAAATCTTGGACCAAGCGACATAATGAGGCAAAAGGCGGGGAACGATGTCATGATGGATGAAATCAATGTCATTTGAGGTTGATTTGGAGACAAGAGAAGCCATATCCAAGATGTTTCCAACAAGAAAGCGAGGTTTCGGACCACGCACACCTTGTTTTTCCATGAGTTTCATGATACGTCTAGGAGTGAGATAGTAACATGAGAGAGTTTCATAGCCAATTTTAAGTGACATCAAAATGATGCATATCACAACTATTATAACCACCATAGCCATGGTGGATGGATGGATGGGTTGGTTACCTTAGTATAAGGAGTAACACTCTTGCTCCAAAGGAGAGGAAAAATATACAACTCACAAGATTTGTGTGCTTGATGTCTTTGGGAGAGTTTGCGGGCTATTTATAGAATGAAAAAAAAAATTGGCCAATCATTACGGGCTAATTTGAAAAAAATATTAAGTAGAGACGATTTTTTTTTTTGTACGAAATCAAGCTCTCAAATTGCACTATAGACTATAGGTGTTGTTTGGCCCCAAAAATATTTGAGAAAAAAAATCAGAAAGTAGTGTTTGATCATGAAACTTAGCAAATATATGTGAAACAATTCTCAAGTTAATCAAATAACCAAAAAGACTAGCATATGGCCTGGAAACTTGGGATAGTATTTGGGAAGTTTTAAATATTTAAAAATTATTTTAAATTTTAATATTTTATAAAAAAAATTCATAGTTTATTTATTTTAGCTTATATTTATCTATCTTCTTTAAAAAAGTTTGAATTATAATTTGAGTGACAATATTGAGAAAAAAGAATAATTTACTTTTAATGGATTATAATTCTAACTAAATCAGTGACATGTTTTAATATATTGATCTAGCCCTTGTTGTTATTTTGTTGTTGATGATTGTTATCAATTATGTTATATTTTTTTTAATGGAACATATTCATTATGCAATGATAATACAAATTTATGGATATTCTTCATAATTTTTAATAGTTACGAATATAAATCATATTTTTTGCAAAGGTCAAATCTTCTTGAAAAACTTTGGGGTCCAATGCATGGGGAAATTTCACCAAAACTTGCCAAGAATATTTGTCAATTATAACTTGTGAAAATTTTTTGAGAATTTAGGGTCATACACTACTTTAGCTGAATTGATAAGATAAGGTCTGGCACCCGTTCATTGTTCTTATCTTTGCTAATGATTTTTTTAAAAAATAAAATACTATTTGACACTCTGTCTATATATAACGAAATTTAAGATTTTTGACTCGATTAAGATCTTTGACTCATCTTTCACGTGAAAAACTTATTCATATCCAGTCAAATATTTATTCAAATTTAGTATTTACATCAAATCATATTAATTAATTATGATAAGTAAAAATATATTGAGCAAATTAAGAATAAAAATGATCAACCCATAGTTATGTCGGTAAAAGATAAATATTATTCCATGTATGGTCATTGGTTTATTAGTGCAAACATGGGTAATGAGTAATTTTCTTTTTCCTTCTATTTTTCTGATTATGCGTGTCGTGATCACGATAATTTTGAGCTTGATATAGTTTTGAGTATTAACAGTACTCTATTTAGGATAAATATAAATTGATTTGTAAAATGAGATTAAACATTTTTCTAAAAAAATAATGTTGTAATTTCCACGTTGTGGTAACTTAGCCCAAAGTAAAGATAAGGACAAAAGAGTATTCTCTCTTCATTTCTCTATAGTTATTATGATTATTACTCCTTCCATTTGAAAAAAAAAGAGCTAATTTTTGTTTGTTTTAAAAAGAATAACTTATTTTTTATTTTGATAAAATTTTAATTTTAATTTTTCACGTGAAATGTTTAGGATTAGTAGATTAAATGATATTTTGAGATATTTATCTTAATTTTAATTTAGTACCATAAAATTGAACATCTTTTTTATTCTCTTAAACTCCATGCCAAGTCAAATTAGGTCTTTTTTTAAATGGGAGAGTACAAATAATTGAGTCAATATACATCTCATAAAAATATAGAATTAATTAAAATATTATATTTTATTCATAATGTTAATTAAACTTATTGAAAGAAAATAATACTAATTACATGACATAAATGCACATAAATATTACTTTCTCTGTCCCATTTTTATGTAGCACCCTTTTCTTTTTAATTTGTTCCAAAAAAATATCATCTTATTGAAAATAATTTACCTTTAAAATTTTTCTTTTACCTTTAATAAAATTATTCTCAACCACATAAATATCTAAGAATAATTTTACACCACAAATTTTAAAAATCTTCCTTTTTTCTTAAACATCATATCAAATAAAAAAATATCACATGAATGGAACGAATACTATGTAAAAAAGAAAATATGATAACTAGAAGAAAATAATTATTTAGGAAAATATTTACTTACTAACCTTAAAGAGAAAGATATAGGAGTCAGTAATATTTATTTACTACTTATTAAGAAAGTGTCTTAATTAATGTGCTGCAATATTTCGGATTTAGAATAGAAAAACAGCAAGTGTGACGGCTCCAAGTGTACAACGTGGCCTCTTGTGTTTAGCGAAGGGTCAAATCCCCGGACACCTTATTCTGGCTCGGGAACACAAAATTAGCATGACAACAACTTTCCTTTCTTAATCTTTATCTGCTCATTATATTATTTAATATTTTTAATATATTTATTTATTTTACAAAATTAAAAAATAATTTTATATTTAGTTTTTAATTTATTTTTATTATTAACTATAGTTATTTTTGGTTATATTTTTAAAAATATTATATTATTATATTTAAATAATAATTTAATAAATGTACTCCTATTATATACTTCTTATTAATCTTTGTATCAATTCAATTAGGAATAAGTAAAGATGGATCAAAGGAGTTATTAATTAAATCATCATCAAAATACGTAATGAAGTCTATGAAACTACTCCTTTAATAAGAAATTTCATATTTAAAATTTAGCAATAAAAAATACTTTTTTCGAATAAGTTCTACGTGATGCAAGTTTAAAATAATTAAATTTTAATACAGATATCACATGAAATGAGAGCTAAAAAAAATTAACTAAATTAATTAATTAATGAGGTTCTCTATTTTTAAAAAAAATATTAGCTACTTTGTCAGTTTATGTGAGCCTTCCCCAAAGGGAAAGCGAAAAAAAAAAAAGAAAAGATTTTTCTAGTCTAGTCTAGTTAATTAGGCATAGAAAGGATGTGTTAGAGTGATTAGTGGCTATAAGAAAAAAAAATCAAAAATAGGTCGAAGATCTTGTGAAGATATAATTAAAAAAGTCATGATTTATTTATAATTTATCAAAAATATAATTTTAAATTAAATGATATGAAGGTCGAAACATAGGCAGAATGTTAATTTAGATTGAGTATTGTCTATTTTTTTTTAATATTGTTATTAATTATTACTCTCCTCTTTCTCGTATTCTTTGATTTTAGATTAATCTATTATCCCGTTATCCCGTTTGATTCAATTCTATTATTGTGTTTATTGGTCTCTTGTTCATTGATTTCAAGCATGATTTTTCTTGAACCAAAGATCTATTCATGGAGATTCCGTAACTATTCCAAAAATGGAAAGTTCGACACAATTGGTATTTTTTTTTGGAAATTGGAAGCAGTTACTAATTCATGATCTGGC
>DF357277.1:88335-99094 GCA_000787875.1 Solanum virginianum | reverse complement strand
ATATATAATTAGAAGATCGAGCTGATTAATATTAAGTCTGACATTTACAATTATTTATCAGAACTTTTTGACATTATGACAATATTGAATCTCATATACGTTAGAAAAAAAACTATTCTAAATATCTATATTTTTAACAAGAAATGACCTTTAAGTAACTTATTATTATCCATATATTATTAAAAAAAAAAAATTAACTATGAACGCACGAAGCACGTACAATTTACCTTGTCTAGAATTCCACAAACACCTGGCCTAGCTACTTATTATACCCTGGGCTATTCAGCACTTTTGGGAGTATTAATTAATTAAGTAGAGCTACGTGATTCTGGCTACGTAGCTCGTATTTATTCTGCTCTCCTATATAATATAAATATAAATAAATAAATAAACCTACCTATTAATTATAGCTCATATTTATTACTACTAAACTATGCTAGCTAGTGCATGGAGGCAAAGTAGGAAATAATAGGAACTATCGAGTATAGATTCAACTGAAATTATTATTTTTGATCGACTAATTTTAAAAATGCAAAGGGCACGTCTTTCAGTGAATTAAACAGTTACCTCTCTATTTTGATGTGTATGATTCATCATTTATATCTTTTGAACTAAAAGGAGAGGTAGAGTACATGATATAAATTCATAGTAGCTGAGAAAAATAAATAATTATACAACTTTTGTGGACGTACAGAAATAAATACCCTAACAACTAAATGCAAATGGTATATATGTTGCAGACATTTGACCAACTACCATTTTCCAGCTGTCGAGAAAGTAGAAAATTGATAGGTTCAGACGCCGCTGAGCACATTGAACTATTTATATGGCTGAAAACTCACACATTTAATTTCTAATGAAGTTTAATCAACAAAGATGACCAACTTGCTCAATTTAATACCCCTAATATCCTTTTTGTTCTTATTCTTTTTCGAATATATAAATCTGGAAGCTGTAAAATTGTTACAGCTTCACAATGTCTGGGATGAACACTGGGTACCTATCAATGCAATCATCCCATGGTCCATCAGTGGGTGTCTTGATTGTGCGGTTACACTTCCAAACTGCACTATTACACTTGAATCCACTTCCAAATGCTATTTGCCAAATTCTGTCACCTTTTTTCATCCTTCCTTTCGCCTCGATGTAACTCATCTCGTACCACAGTGAAGACGATGATGTGTTACCTGTTGAGACATAACATAATTAAACATTTTAACAAAGAGTCAAACATAGACAAACACGGAGCAGAATTACAGTTCATTTGACAGAATCAGTAGCTTTGACTTAGATCCTGTTTAAAAATCTACGATATAGGGACGTGTTGAAACATAATATAATGAAGTGAATTTTGCTTACCAAATTTGTGAAGAGTCATTCTCGAAGCCTCAACATGTTCAGCAGATAACTGGAGATTCTTCTGAAGTTCATCAATAACAGCTCTTCCACCAGCATGGATGCAAAAATGTTCAAAAGCTTGTTTGAAATCGGGAATATAAGCTTTCCATTTGGGATTAAAAATCTTCCTCCCAATGAGAGTGAACAAGAAAAGAAGCTGTTCTGAGGCTGGAAGAACCAAAGGACCAATAGTAGTAATATTGGATTTCAAAGCTTCCCCTGCTATAACCATAAGATCTTTTGAAAGATTAATACCAACTTTTCCTTGTGGATCTTCTTGTTGAAATACGCATTTAAATGCCTTATCATCAGCACCTTTATGCGTTCTCACCACGTGCATTAATCTGTACTTAGCTCTTCTACTGTCTTTTCTCTTGTTAGACAAAAGTATCGCAGCACCCCCCATTCTAAACAAACAATTTGGAAGTAACATTGCTCGCTCTGTACCTTGGTAATAGTTTGGAGTGATGATTTCAGTACTTACAACTAAAGCACATGAATTTGGTAACACTTGAAGGAGGTCTCTAGCCAAATCAATCGAAATTAAACCAGCACTACATCCCATACCAGAAAGATTGTAACTTTTTATGTTACTTCTCAACTTGTACTTGTTGACAACCATAGCAGATAAAGACGGAGTTGGAGAAAACAAGCTGCAGTTTACGATAAGAATATCGATATCTTTAGGCTTAAGGCCTGTTTTCTTCATTAAGTCATCAATAGCAGAGAATATGACAACTTCAGCTTCAATTCTAGCAGTTTCCATAGTTGGTGTTGGAGGGATGTAATGAATTGCTGGTGGCAAACATGTTTCTTCACCAAGACCAGACCTTTCAAGAATTCGCATTTGGAATTCGACACTCTTGGGATTGTCTTTCAAGATTAAACGTGAATGTTCCATGAAAGTTGAAAAAGGTACTCTGCAGGTAACAGGGGCCTTGTAACATGCATAATCTACTAAGTAAATGGATCTTGGTTTTGACATGAAGTAAACTGTGGCTATGAAAATGATGAGGAAAGAAGAACAAAGGATTTGGAGGAGATCAAAGTGGAGGGAATTCCAAATACTTAGAATTTCTTCGGGGCCTAATTTTAGTACCTGAATAATAAGACCAGCCATTATGGGAACAATCAAGAAAGTAAGAAAATTATTAACAAGGTATTGGTAACCAAGTTTCACATATTTCAGCTTAACAGAGTTGGAGAAATTTGGGACTGCTTCAGGCATTTTCACAAACAAAAAAAAAATGAAGATTTTTTTGTTGTTAAGAAAGGAGGGAAATTGTTTGATTGTAGACAAAAGAAAAAGGAAGATTGGTGAGAATTTAAAGAGTAAAATGAGAGGGGCAATTAATGGAGGGGCAGATGAGAGGAATTAATGAACAACTATATCATGTCACACAACTTCCTCTTAGCTGGAGACTTTCTATTTGTCTCTGTGATAATTTTAACTTTACATCAATCTGATTTTTTATAACAAATTAATATTCGTCATTTTCGTATTATCTTGTAAAAATCGATATACCGGGAAAAAAGTTCAATTTACTCTATCGTGTCTAATTAACCAAATACATTTAATTAGAAAAAGCTTTCGTGTTTCAAGTTTTAGTCACACAATTTAAAAAAACTTTACACATTATATTTGATTTTATGTTAGTAGAATAATTATTTGTAGTTTGAGATAATAAAATGACTTCCTTTATTATTCCTGCTGGTCTCAAGAATCTACTATTTTATCAAATTGAATTTGTTATTTGAAGAACAACAAACATTATGTGTAGAACGTACAAATTTATTCTTTTTCCAAGTTTATCGTTACTGTCAAAAAATTAGTGCATGTTAATTAAGTACGTAAGACATGAGGAGATAAAAATCCAGAGTTAAAACAAGTACTCTTATGATTAAGATTATAATTATTAGATGTCTTTTTTAAGGGTTGCGCAAGAATCTTAAAAGGACGAGTAATATAGATTGACTCGATCGTAGTAATTAATTATATGATCTTCTAAACACCCAGCTAAACATATAGTACTACATTTATAATGTTCGAGTATCAAAATTCAATCATTTTAATTTTATCGTTATTTTCAAGCAGCAAATAGAACGCAATACATATATGTACATTGATTATTTCTAAGCCAAGTCGACCAATCACTTGGTAAAAAAAAAGAAGTAATCTTTATCAATGAAATCGAATGATTAGGGTAAAATTGTATCCTTTAGGAACCATATACATGCGCCTTTCCAAGATCACATGATTTAGTGCCTATTTGGATGAGTTTATTACTTTTGATTTATAAGCCAAAAATCATAGCTTTTGCCTTTTGATTTTTGATTTATTTTATCAAAACACTCCAAAAGTACTTAAAAGTTATTTAAGCTTAAAAACACTGAAGATAAGTTAATTCAAACATGCTCTTAATCAATTAATTAGTAACTCAAGAAATAAGATGAAATAACACTGTAATGAATAATATATCAACGATTCCGCCCCCAATGAGATGGGAATTTGTACGTATTTTTTTTAAATTCTATTAATGGGAAGAAAAGATAAGGCTTCAGACTGAAGGAATGAACTTCAATCATACTCATAATCTTGTATTTCAAGGTTAGATGCTCTAACTTCAACCTTCTTCTACTTTTGTACTATTTGTACTTTTATTTAATAAAAAAACTCATCCCTTGTGGATTATAAGCAAAATTTTATATTAAAAAATATAAATACTAACAAATTTAGTGTAATTTTACAAGTGAAATTTTAAAAAAATAAACTATATGCATATTTTAACCACCATTTACAAATAAAAACTTGAAGACATAGTTACGATTATAAATCTTCTATCTTCATCCATGGACCCTTTATTCATACTTATCCAACTAGAAGTATTAATCCAATTCAAAAATTCTATTTCGCAATTTCATAATCCAATAAAGTATTAATAATTGAATAAGTAGATGATTTCCACATTTGCAAGGAGGAGCAGTGAACAAATTGCTGGCCCATTCATTATGTGTCGCATTAACTCTCTAATTATCAGCTTATTCCAATAGCTTTAGAAATTCCAGTCTCCAGACATGCATTATCATTCATGGTCTGGTATGTTTTTTACGTACTCTAAAAATCTTGCTGATTTTCAGAATACTTTGAACAAAAGAACTGAGGAAAATATAGATTTAGTTATTGATTTTTCAGTATTTTGGAGGACATAATCTCAAGTCTTGTACGTAGACATCGAAAATTTTACAAGATGAGTTTTATTTGAGCAGGGTTTCTTGGAGATTATTCTATCTTAAAACCTAAGTTATGCCTATGTAAGGGTATATTCCCTTGAAAAAACATCTCAGAAATCTCATAAACTCTTGAAATATTCATATTCCTCTTGATAATAAAAAACTTCAAGAAGATCCACACAAAATTTTTTCATGGAGATCAAGCTCAAATTATCCTTGTTCAAGAAATACACACCAAGAAATTTTAGGAGAGAAGAATCAAGGGAAAAATAGATTTGTACTCATATTGTCTAACAGTTGACTTATGTTTTTTTATATTTTATTTGTGATTACAATTTATTTTCTGTCACTTTAAAATTTATTGCAAACGAAGAAAAGCATTTTGCCCCTCAAACATGACTAAATTATTAGCCAAGGTTTGGATATTGACACATTACCATTAATTGCAATCAAATGTTAATTATATATTGAACCAAAATGTAGACAGTTGGGGTGGTTGTAAGTTGGGGTTATGACCACTACCTTCCAATATTAAATTCTCTACAGCCAACCATTAATCTATTGAGCTAACAAATAATATCCACCTTTTTTTCCCCGTAAAATGTTACAATTAATTATTTTTGGAGCATATTGTTCCCACACAACAAAAATAAACTTAGATGCTTGGTGATATAGTAATTGTTATTATCTCTCTTAAACTTGATTTTGCTTTTATCAGTTAGTACATAGTACTTTTGTAGTGGATATCACTAACCTAATTTGGACGTCATTTTGTAATCAAAGTTGAGAAAATTAAAAGAGAAACAAATTAAGTACCTAAATAATTTTATGGTTGCTTCTAATTATGGATATGGTACCTGAATAAACCTCCATTTGAGTATTTTTTTTTTAATTAGTACAAATATTAATTACTAGTAACTTTCAATAAGTGTAAAAGATATAATTGAGCAATTTCATTACTATAATTTGCTCTTGATATTTTGCTAATTAAATTACCTAAACTCTAAAGTGTTGGTCGGACCTTTCTTTTTGTTCCTTCCTTTTTCCGGTACAAATTTTATGGCTCAATTATATTTAGATACGTATCAATTCCATCTTATGTCGATAAAAATGGGTCAACTGTGAACATGTAAAAATAGAAGTCAACCCCCTTGTTATTTCAATCTACTAAATTATAGATAATCTTCATTTTTTAAAAAAAATATGAATTAGAACTGAATTCGCAAAAGATTATTAAAAAAATATTGTTAGCTATGAGCCATTTAACAACAAATTCACGATGTTACTAATGAGATGCGAAACATCCCCGATATGAGATTTATTCGAAACATCCCCGATCGAGTTATATATGGAGCTAATATTCAAATCCAAGTACAATAATTTGCTTAGGTCAAGAATATTAGTATATCTTTTTTCTTTCTATATTGTTTAATTTTATTTTTAAATTTGTAACAATGAATGAAAATAAAGAAAAACTGTATATAGATGACTAAATGATACCAACATGAGTTGTGATGCACTGGTGGAAGTGTTTTACCCTTAACTAGAGATCTGGGGTTCGAGCCCTGGGAATGGAAAAAATCCTGTTGTGCTATTCGAATTTAGTCGGGACTCCACGAGTTCTAGACGCCGGGTGAGAAACCAAAAAAGAAAATGACTAAATGGTGTCATTTAATGAGCATGTTGACTTGTCGTCGTCGTGAATGACTGTGTATAAGCGCATAATAGTGTTTGTGATGGTCATATTCCTATTTTTGTTTTAATAAAGTATCAAATTGCAAAAATTGGACCATATAAAGCTGGGCCGTATGACTAGATAATATTTAATGAGGATATATTTCTACTTAAAACACTTATCAATACCAAAATGATTAAATGGCTTCGGGTAGGGATGTACCAACAAAATCGATAAATCGCGCTAAATTAATAATTTGAGGGGAAAAAAATTAATTATTTGATTTGATTCAGTATAATAAAAAGTTTGATCATAATTGAATTTATTTAATTTTAACTAAAAATAATCAAACTGAATCAAATCAACTCAATATTATATGTATGTACAATTTTTAAAAGTTCTTACACATAATAATATTCATTGTGATCTAATTTTTAATTTTTTCTTAACCTTTTTCATAATACTTATCTTTTAATATATTGTTTAACTTATAAGTTTAAATGGTTCAATAAATTTTATAATTCATAGATATTAATAACTCAAATAAAATTCAAATAAAAAATAAAATGAATATTAATGCTAACGAAAAAAAAATCAATCCAACCCTAATATTGGATATATATTCTTTAGTTTTGTATTAATTTAAACAGTTAAATACGTAGTCTGATTTTTTTTCTTTAATATTTACTCGCGTAGTAACTACTTGTTAGACTTATTTAAGCATGACTAATAAGAACTTACCTGATTTTTTATTAAAATAAGAACTTGCCTAAAAAGTTAATTACAAGTTGAAAAATCATAAATAAATTTTCATAAAAGAATAAACATGTCTTCCATTGTTATAGTAATTATTATGACCAACAACTTTCGTACAAGTTGTAAATATTTCTGCGCTACGAATAAGTTATAACGTCCACCAACTTTCTACCATTGACTTAATGTGGAATATTTATGAATTATGATGCATAATTTAAATATAACTCTTAAAAAACATTAGTAAAGAATAGTTTTCATTATCTTATTTTTATTTATATTTTAAAATATAATTTTAATTAAATATTTATTCTATTTTTATATCATTATATCATAACTAATGTGTTCATCATAGTATTCAAAAATAATTCTTATAAAGATGAAATTTCAAAAACAATTTATTTTACCTTAAAATTTCAGAATGTAAATAATATGAGATAATTACTTTTAAAAATTATCGCAGATAATTTGAAACGGAGAAAGTAATATTTTGGTAAGTACAAATTGAATTAATTACCATAGTGAATACTATATATAATCTGTTGTGCAACTTGAATGCACTAGGTACAGATGGCCAACCCTAATCAATTATTCCCATCAATATTCAAGTCAGAATTATTAAATTCCCTATCATTATTGATTCATCAACTTTCTTTTGCATTATCTATTTTATCTTTATTATATTATAAATATATTATATCTCTTTATATTATAAAATATATCATATGTATTTTATTATTATTTATAAAATTAATTTTTTTTTCATTATGCTATAATTTACTTCATTTATAGAATATCCTTAGCTATCACCTTTTTCTTTCGAAATATATTATTTATGTTTTTATAAAAAAAAAAATTACATGAAATAAAAAGAATATGAAAATATCATAATTTTTAAACAAGTTATAAAGATTGATAATGAAAAGGTAATTGAACTAGGATAAAGGAGGAAGTTTAATTATTGTTGAAAAATTAAAAATGCAGTGAAAATAATTTTCACCCTTCGTTTAATTTTGTTACTCCGGAAGCCCTAGTATTTTTTTTCTAATTGCTATTTTTCTTTTCTTTTTTTCTTCCTTCAGTTAGTTTTTTTTTTAAAGTTTCTAGAAGGCATGCATATTGGTCTGCTTGTTAGGTTTCCAAAACCATTGACCTTTCTTGTCAAATTCCTTTCAATTCTTTTCTCTCACTTTATTTATTAAACAAACAAAACCTCAGAAGATATAGGCAAAAAAGGAAAAGGGTTTTAAGTTATATAAATTGACAATATGATTAAAATTTTACATCAATTATCAGGTTAGCCAAAAAAGATATTTATAAATAAGTCTTCTCAGAATATGAGATTTATTCATAAAAAAAGAATTAAGTTGCTAGAATAAGTAAAGATAATTTAATGAAGTTGCACGCAAAAAAAAATGAAAATAAAGGCACAACTTTTTAACGTTGCCGAAGTTGATTTGGAAAATGACAAGAGCTGGAAATAACTAGAAAAATGAACCAATAAGAAAAAAGAATAAAAGTTTTTGAACCAATGTAGTACTAACATTTTTCATTTCATTGAATACAAGCGACAAAATATTCATGGCCAGAAAGTGGAAACGCGATAGAAATACGTACTTTATAGTAAAATTTGCATACTTTTATTAAATTAATTAATGTTACATTGTTAATAATAAGACTTACATTAATAGAAATAAAAATAATAAATAACTTTTAAATTTTTTAAAATTACTATAGACAAGTAAAAATAGACAGAATCAGGCAATGAGAAAATTGACATAAATTAAAAAGAATTCCACTCATAGCTAAAAAATCCAAAGATGATACATATATACGTGGCACCTGAAGAAACTCTTTTTAGGTATAAAATGTACTACATGGTATGAAAAAGCCTATCATATACGTTCCAAATTAAAGGTGATACTAACATCATTTCTATATTTAAAGAATAAATAAAAATAGAGAATAAGGCCTTCAATAATATTTTAAAATATCCTCAATTTTTTATTTACAAAAAGGTGAATAATTCTCTCAATTTTGAAAGCTATTATCATCTTTTATTTTCACTTTTTAATAATTTTATATTATATAATATTTATAACTAATATATTATAATTTCTATAAGACTATTAATTAAGTCTCTGCTACTAGTAATTATTTTTTAATATAATGTATTTGTTATATTGGGAAACTCATGGACCAATCCCATTATCTCCATCCCGTAGGAACTACGAGAACATCACAAGGACGCCTTAATTTAATATTATATTAATTTATAATTATATTTTCAAAAGTATAATTTGTAATTGTCTTTTAAACAATAGAGATTTGTGATGAAGTGTCGACATATAGGTCATAAAATATTTGACGTAACAAAGATTAAATTCTTCACAAATAATTAATTAAAATTTGTTGTTAAAAAAAAATAATAATTATAGAATAAAAATGTATTTATTTATCAATTACTATTGAATGGTAATCAAATCATTAATGTTAGGCCCATCTCATTTCTTGTATATATACACTCTTATTTTTTGTCATAGTGCACAAGATATTCTAACCCTATTTTGTGGGTTTTAGTATGGTATCATAGCCCGCTGCTCGAGGTATATCTTGCGCGTAAAATAACTCCGACATTGGATTGCCCGGTATACTTTTTGGCGACCAGATCCAGTCGACGTGAACCAGTCCAGATGACTGCTGGACCATTCCCGTCGACGTGAACCAGTCTGCCGATCCAGCCGATCGGCGCGACCAAACCCGTCAGAAGACGTGAACTAGTGGACGAATCAGTCCGCCGATCCAGACTACCGGCGCGACCAGACCCATCCCAAACGTCGAGACGACCGGCACGACCAGACCCGTCCCAGACGAACTAGACCAGTCTGCCGATCCAGATGATTAGTGCGACCAGACCCGTTAGACGATGTGAACCAGTGGACGAACCAGTCCGTTGATCCAGCCGACCGGCGTGACCAAACCCGTCAGAAGACGTGAACCAGTGGATGAACCAGTCCGCCGATCCAGACGATCGGCGCGACCAGACCCGTTCCAAACGTCGACCAGCCCAGAACCAGTCTGATCCAGATGACTGCTATGTTGTCGACTGCTGACTGGCGACATCCAGACGACACGACGCGACCAGACGACGTGAAGTAGATGACTGCTACGTTGTCGACTGCTGACCGGCGACCAGAACTGAATGACCGAACCAGACGACACTGTCCGGCGAACCAGATGACACTGTCCGACGACACTGTCCGGCGAACTGCTCGGCGACGAACCAACGGTGGTGGGTCCATGGAGGCTACTGCGATGAATGGTGTGGAAGGAGCTTCTTATAACTCTTTGTATTGTCCCCCTTCCGATCAGCTTACCCTGTCGTTTCAAGGCAAAGTTTATGGTTTTGATGTCTTTTCACCTGAAAAGGTTCAGGCAGTGTTGTTATTGCTGGGGGGATACGAAGTTCCTGCGGACATTCCTGCTGTTAATGTGGCTCCCCAAAGTCACATCACATTATCGGCAATAGTAATTGTCTTGTTAATTCTATGAAGGTTAATCATTGGACGGTAAGATTACCTAACGGCCAACGTGTTCCTGCAAGTTTGATTGGAGATGTGAATTTATCCGGCCACCTTAATTTGAAAAATATTTTATATGTTTCTCGATTATCGTGCAATTTGATTTCAGTAGCACAGTTCG
>DF357277.1:60302-81268 GCA_000787875.1 Solanum virginianum | reverse complement strand
GATCGTTTTCAAGGCTTGAACTCATGACCTTCTGATCACATGGCAGTAAGCCAATAACTTATTAGTTACACCAAGGTTCCCTTCTTAATCATAAGAGTGTTTATTATAATTACCCTTCATCTCTCCTACACGTCTCATAACTGAAGTAAATTTGGAAGAAGCGTAACAAATAAACGACTTCTTGTTTAATTAGTCAAACTGAGTAATAATAATATGAAGAGTAGTAGTTACTATCTTCGGTAATTAAGAAAAAAAAATTTCTAAGACAATAACTATTAATTCAGTAACCATAACTCGTAAAAGATACAATGAAGCATTCAGAAGTGTTGATTTACAATTTTGAATCCATCTCTATCTATGGTCACTCGTGGTGGGGGTAGAGTTGCAAGATTTAACATGTCAATGGCAATTAGGTCAAGTAATTAAAAGCAAAAGTGGAGTTACTGGAGTTGTATCGGACTTCCAACCACTTAACGTGATGGTCATTGTAATTTATTACTAGTATATATCCCTTTCTGTACAACACAAAAATGTGATCACTTTCAATAATTCTGCTAATAGCTAGTCATATTTATTGCCCCTAAACCCCACGGGCTTCATTTGCTATCTAAAACAAGTCAACCCTTTACAACTATTTCATCGAATTTCATATTTTGGATTGCTTGTATTTTTATTACAATATAAATGAGTCAAAACAAGAACCAAACTTCTTGTACAGCTTTTCTTTGCTACATCAAACAACCCCAGACCCCACAATCATGTTAAAATATAACTCTCACTGTGCACGTTTCCATACGAAATATATTTAGAAATAGAAGAAATAAGGAATAAGTATGAGCAGACACAATCTTCCCAACTGAAAGATTGCAGACACAATCGTCCCAACTGAAAGATTTGAATAAGACGAAAAGTTGAAGTCAATTTTCCTCTTTAAAGCCCCTAAGTTCTCAACTTTTTTCTAATATACAGCTGGGAACATTGATTAACTTGATTAGACACTCCTTTGATAATGGCTGCTTTGAATGAAATAAATAGAAAATGACCCAAACCAAACTGGACTACAAACGTTCACACATACTAAGACACGAGTACAGCAATAAACCTACTGAATCATTTCACAAAAAAGGGAAAGGGTGACTGCAATTTAAGTTTCAAGTTCTTCAAAAGCACCATATCTCTATCATGTTATACTATACATCAATCTGAACCCAGAGAACAAGAATCAATTGGTCATAGAAATCGAAGAATTGACATATTTTCATAGAGACAGAGAAAAAAGAACTACGAACTTGTTGCAAATGCACACAACGGTGGTGCAATTAGAGAGAGCAGTTGAACAGGAGTAGGGTCAAAGAAATAAAGGTGACTAAAAAGAAAATGAAAATTAAATATAGGCAAATCGAAATGCACATGGGCTAAAATAGGAGAGTCATCTCCCAATAATTCTGCTAGGCTCAGCCATACAAGGTAAATCAGAAGTGTTTCTGGGGATTTGAAAGTATAAATGTTTCATTTATAAATTCTCTGGCAGGACAACCATATGGCCCCTTCCAAAAATTTACTCCAAGAAATCACCTAAAGTACTAAATATTTTTCTTTTCTCTAACTGTTTGACCAGAAAGCTTAAAAAGCTCCCATTGTTTCATGTTTGTGTACATAAAAATAAATAAGAACTGAGAGAAGCAGAGGAGCATCATTACTGCCTCGAAGAGGAAGGGGTACCTTCTTGGTGGAGTTACCATCAAGTAAACAAGATGTAGAAGAAGAGAGCAGGCGATCACAAAATATTTTAAAGTTGTAAAAGGAAAGTGAGTCCCCGTTGTGTTTTCTCTTTGAACAGGTGCATTGTACAGGAGGACAAAGAGACCATATAAAGCAATATATGGAAGAATCAATTCATCACGCCTTAGAAGAGGGAACATAGAAAGCAACGCAAAATATGTTAGCCAGCGAAAAATATGGGGCTCATCATTTGCCAAGAAGCTTGCTGGAAGAAGAGGCAGCAGAATAGATTTCTCATGAACTGTAAATCAGCAAAAAAGCATCAATTAGAGTTATACTGACATGAGAAGCACAATCATACAAGTAGAGATGCATGGTCAGATAAGGAATCAAATCGGTATTTTGTACCTTGAAATGAGAAGAAGTAGAATGATAAAGCACTGCTGAGCAGCCCAAACAGGAAGTTTCTCCTGCTAGGTGCCAATATTAGCAGTATCATTGAGGGCAGACACGTTGAAATGGTTGAAACAAGACTAAGAATCCTTAGTGCTTGAGTACTGAACAACCTCTTCCACTTCACAATGACTGAAGTGGTACACCAGAAGTTAGCCACATAATCCTCATATATGCCCCTCTCAAAAGGAGCTAAGCGGGAAAGAACCTGCATCAAGCATTAAAAAAAATGGAGTCAATAATCTCACATATTGTGATGAAAATCTTTGCCAAACAAGATAGAAAAGGACTCAATCCCCAATCAGGTCGGAAGACATAAATGTAAAAATGGTATGCTAAGGTAAAGGGTTTCTGACGCATCTGGAAAAATAGTATAATCAGGTTCACAACTTTCGTGGATTGTGATTATGAGGGTGTATTAGACTTGTAACAATCCCCTCAACAACATTTAAAAACTCAAAAGGTACAGCTCAAAATTCCAGAAGTTCAATTATTTAACTCAAAATTCCATAAGTTTAATTATTTAATGTTCATAGTAAAAGTTGAGTAACCAAAGGATGTCGCCAAACAATCAATTAAGTAGGATGAAAATTATGAAAGACCAAAGTTCAAACACTACCTGAGGCAAAAAGGCTGGTGATTTCTTGCAACCTGTCTAAGCCTTGATAGGGAAAGTAACCCAATATTTGTGTTGGTAAGAGGTAGCAAGTACTCAGTAGAACAGTCGAGGTATGCACATCGTTGTCAAGAAAAAAATAAATTGGTAAACGACTTCAATGGTACATTCGCTTGACCTTTGAGACTTGTATGCTTTTGAGTGATGTGACCTAACAGGCTTACACCTAAGTGGGTCGAGACTTGAGAGGATGTGGTATGGGATAACTACTGAGTTACAACAGCGGCAGTGCTCTTAGTCATCACAGCATTTATGTCTCAATTTACAGTTTTAGGAGACATTTGGTGTGAAGTACAAGGTATGATAATTCCAGGTATCATTCGTTTGGTTGGAGGTATTACACGGTCTTGAGATTATTTATCCCATCATTTATACCTTACTGATGGGATAAGTAATCTCATATACATGGGAGAATAACTTATCCCAGTTATCCTGGGATAATTGATCCTGAGATAACTTGTTCCCAACCGAACGACCCCTTAGTTCTTTACTCTTTCCATGTGTTATCTACCTAATCCTCCCAGAGGACCTCAAGAAACACACCAAGACACAGAGAAACTAACTAGGTGAACTTTCATGAGAAATCCAAAACGAAGAATGAAGAAACAATCAGCAGGTTTTCTCATTCCATAGACAAGTAAAACCTCAAATCTCAGTAGTCCCAGAATATGATCATCTTACCAGTGTACTCATTCACTCAAAACATCTCCCATCATCCATGCAGAAACCTGACTTCTTATGTGTTATCTACCTAATCCTCCCGGGAGGACCTCAAGAAACACACCAAGACACAGAGAAACTGACTAACTAGGTGAACTTTCATGAGAAAGACAAAACAAAGAATAAAGAAACAATTAGCAGGTTTTCTCATTCCATAGACAAGAAAAAATTCAAATCTCAGTAGCCCCAGAATATGATCTTACCAGTGTACTCATTCACTCAAAACATCTCCCATCATCCAAGCAGAAACCTGACTTCTTATTGGAATTTTCCTCCTGTACCTTACTACTAAGAGGTTGTTGCATGAAATATCTAATATGAGAAAGCCCTCTATATGTTCTTGTTAACATTCTCATTCTTCCATCGAACTAGAAAATGAGAACACGTGTTTTCAAGTATACTTACCTTTCAACTCTAACTCATTCTTCCTCATTCATTTACTAGATATGACTAAAAATCATTTGTGCTTATTTATATGAAAATACCACCATGAAATTACCCCTCCCTGCATAAGTCATTCTCATCCCAACTCTTCTGGGAGTATAGTAACATCCACAATTGCCACTCTAACGCTACTGTGAGAAACTAACATCACTTTTTTTATAAAACCAAAAATGACATCTAGCACAATATAAACTTTTAAAACATCTTATGTATCTCGTTAAGAAATTTTAATGTAATCAATAGGAAATATCCTAAACGGTCCTTTGCTATACGCACAATATTTACAGATGCAATATGCAATATCAAGAAAATAAGGTAGAACCAGTCTTTTAAAGGCATAGGTATGACATTTTACCTCTATCTGGCATGGATAAAACCCCTAACGAAAGAGGGATATCAACCGTAAGTTTTAAAATTGTTACATTAGTATGATGACATACTATTTGATTAAGAACAAAGTACTAAAAGGGTTAGGAATGAGGGAATGCTCGTCACTGCTAAGAAATCTTCGTTAAAATTTTGTTTCTACTTTAACTGAGAAATCCCAGAGGCCACATGGTGCACGGCTCGAAACTTAATGTATAATGGCCCCAATCCTCTACCCTTATCCACTAATGCCAAACTTTTGTCTGTGGTGGAATTCGAATCCGTGACATACGCCTAATCCATGCATCACATCTTGTGCTCTCACCACTAAACCAAAACCATGGGGGCAAAAACATTTTAAAAACTAAAATAACCTTCGATATGAAATTGTTCTTTTCTTATAGAGATAAACCAAATGGTGATAAAATTATCAATCTTAGTAAGAAAAGCTCCAATTTCAAATAAACCTAGAAACTAATATTGGAATTGCGACTTTCTTTTGCATTCCCTGTTTTCAACATAAAGCAAATGTTTATGATATGATCATTAGATAGCCATGTCTAGGATAAACATACTGAATGTCATGTAATATTAATATCCCACGTCATAAATATAAGCTATGTACATTGTACAATGTGCATGTAACAAGATGTCCCGAGACATAGAAATCACGTGTTCTCTCAATTCTTTTCCCATTTCACTTATTTCTCAGAAAGATTTTAACACAAGTATATCATCTGTTTACCTTATATCTTTAGCTCAATTGAGGCTCAAAAGGCATCCTACTTGCTTAGGGATTTGAACAAACAAAAATATTCCAATGTAACTTAATTTATCTCAAGCAATTTCAACTCACCCTTCACCAAGGCAAGCCTTAGCACGAGTCCTGAAACTGTATTTTGAAAAACATATACGTATAACAATGGTAACTCCTCGGATTATTAACTGAGGAGATTTTAGGATATTGGATATCATCTTTCAAACCAATGGAACCAGTAACCTAAAGAACGTAGTCAGGATTCAATGTACTTGCAATTTAAACCACCATCATATTACCTCAAAAGGTGCTTCCAAAGAATATAGATATGGCCACCAAAGAACAGCGAACGTTCCTAACACTGCCAAGCCCAATTTCAAGACCTCAAGAAAAGGATTATGGCGCCTTAAGCATTTGCCAAAGAGATAGCCAAAAAATGCAGGTGCAAAATAGGCACTCATCTGCACAAAACAAGATCTGTAACTCATACTTGATAATACATAGAATGGAAGATACCAAACATCAATAGCTTCAATGAGCGGCGGCATGCTTAACGAAACATCTAGAATAGAAATATCATTATTTGAGGGGTGCCTTCGGGAACGCAGACACAGGCAGTCAGTCAAAACGATTAATTATTAAGCTTTCTTAGATAAGACTGTAAAAAAAAGGATTCTTTTCATAACCCCGCAAGGACCATGATTGGGAATTGTTTGATCGTCTAAATCTATTAGATAATCAAGCACAATAACAATTATTTTTTCATAAGTTTTTACCACATCAAATTACTCAAGTAAGATATCATAACTTCAGCATCAACTTAAAATCACGTAGCCAAATATTAATCCAGGTGACTATTGTTCCCCTCATTTGATTTTATCTGATAATATTTGACTGGGCGGCGGAGTTTAAAAAAGAAAGACTTACAAATAGCCAACTATCACATGTACCAAGTTACCAACAATAACCTCAGAATTTTCTAGTCTTAAATATGCTATGTCATTCCTATGAGAAAGTGTCATAAAGGGAATAATAGAAATTTTAGAGCTAGACATTTTCAATTAAAAAAAGGCATCAATCTTTTTGGAATGAAATAAAAATGAAAAGAATGACATATAAAATACATGAGGTGGGGTCTACTTTCCCCTCAATTCATTTGACACTATCGGACTTTAGGTGATTAAGCACCTATTATGACTTGCATGCTTTATCACATAGGAGTAAATCTTCAATTCTTAGTCAAAACTTATTTGATCCTTGTTTCAGCAAAATTGAGAACCCTTCAAGATTTCAAATTCATCACATATGCTAACAAACACCTAGAAGAAAAATATTATGAACTTATAAAGCACGTGAATATATTCATATCATGGTGAAGAATTGAAATAGAAGAAACATAACAAAAGCATAGCGGATGTAGTATGAAAAATAGAACCTAAAAGCTTTATGAATCTTTTTTGGGCTACATTTTTAATTTAGTCTTTATAGAAATTGATCTCATAAAACAAATTGCATTATATAGTCTTACTTACTAAATTGGCTTACCTTGTTAAAAATAGACTAACCGATTTCCTGCCGTTTTTAGTCAGAGAGAGAGGCAAGCACAAACTACAAAGAAAAGGAAAGGTCCTACTCAAGCCATATTGAGAGATATAAGACAAGCTTGCTTATTAATTAAGCAGCAGATGCACCTTGTTGTTCAAAGTCAACTTTCTCCCTTTTTACTACTAGTTGAGTGCTCATTGTTGTGTATGGTCAACCAAAGATCAACTCGGAAGCATTGATTAAGGCCATAGCCTAGCTCAGGAGTTGGAGGTGAAGTTGCTGGCGATGACGGCGAGAAGCAGTGGGGACGTGAGTAGCATATGAACCACGACAGCATCTTGCACTAGGAAAGCAAATACTAAGGTACTAGGGGTTTTGAAGGGCTACTCTATCGAACATAAAGGGGACTGGTGGTGGAACAGAGAGGTCCAAGTTAAAGTGGAAGCCAAGAAAGCAGAATATTTGAAGTTAATGGAGAGCCAAGACCAAAAGGGGAAGAGGGCCAATACGGAATGGTATAAGAAGGCAAAAAGGAGGCGAAGTTAATGGTTACGGCGGCTCAGACTGCAGCTTTGGACGCTTGTATGAAAAACTTGGTGATAAAGGCAGGAACAATAAGTTATGCTAGCCAAAGTGAGGGAGATGAATACTCTTGACCTAGACCAAGTGAAGTGCATCAGAGACAATGAAAGCAAATTATTGGCAGAAGAGGTGCATATTAGATGAAGACGGCAGAGAGACTTCCACAGATAAACTCTTGAACATAGAGGGGGGCAGGAGCATCGTGTTGGGTGAGGTACAAGCTGTTGTCCCCAAACTCTTTCCCAACTGTTGTGGGGAAATCTACTATTATTGCACCAGTCTTCCTTCTTTTTTTAATGCACATGATTTCAGTGTCAACTTCTTTATCCACAAAAATAAGAGATTCCACAGTCAACTCATTGATGCCTGAACAAAGTAATGATCTTTTTCCTGAAGAGAAATATATTTTCACAGTCAACTCATTGATGCCTGAACAAAGTAATGATCTTTTTCCTGAAGAGAAATATATTTTCACAGTCAACTCATTGATGCCTGAACAAAGTAATGATCTTTTTCCTGAAGAGAAATATATTTTCTCCTCCTGATCTTGATTCAAGGGTTTTAGAAACAACCATATGTCCTATATGGGTTCAACAGGAAGTTACCTCGTAAATTTTCTCATGTATGTAGCAGAATATACATGGGATAGCTCATAACAAACCCTAAAGGCCAAATTTTTATCACTTCGTCCAACATGTGTACTACACTCTCGCATACATGTCTAGTAGAACCTTGGATCTTTGCACCTTTTTTCCCTTTCTGTAAGCTGCTTTGGGCATTGACTACTTCTTTATGTAGGCATGAAGTCCACTTCCTCTCTATTGAGAAATTCTTTCCTTTTTATCTCTCCAGAATGAATCTATTTCCTCTCTTTAGAAATTATATCTTTCTCATCTCTTGAATTTGGCTTCAATTTTCAGAGGACATTAGGATACAAATTAGCATAGACATTCAGTCACCAATCGGAAATCAAGCTAACTGATTGCCACGAGATACTAGGTTTGTGACATTAATATTATTATATATCTCAGTCTTTCACCAAGAAATGAAAAGTTAACCTGCAAGTTCACAATTTGGTATTTGTATATCCAAGAACACATATGTACAAGTTACATGTTCAAATTTGCTTTATTAGTTGGGTCTTATACGTACAAAAGAATGGTACCTGTTTGTGGTTAAGAGCAAGAGTGAACAGGATGGAACCAACAACGTCTCTATCAGATAGGATTGCAGACACCGCAGCAACAGTCAGCCCCAAGCTAATACAATTGTACTGTCATCAAAGACCAAAGCATTCAAACAAATGAAAAAAGGCACTTCAAATCCAATTGGCAAAACCGAGAGGAGGAGAAATATAGTACCTGAAAATGACCATGGTCAATCAAGATGAGACATGGATTCAACAAAATCATGGCAAAGTGCCACAGCGTACCATTTTTCGACCCCTTGTGAAGACCGGAGTAATAGACAGTAACAAAATAAATGACAGCAGGAAAAAATATTAGGACATCGGACAATAACACTGTCCACCGCATCAACAATTTTCTGCATCAAACAACCAACACAGATCAAATTCGTTTATCATCTCATCTTCCAGTGGATACTCCCAAAATATCAAAACTTTGAAATTGATCTGCCACAGCATACCCAATATAAGACTCGTAGCCGCGGGAAGTGTAGAGTTCAACCGACTGTGGATCAAAGTATCTGAGGAGAAGACCATGAATATAGCTCTGATACGCTGTAAGAGGAGGGTAATCTAAACCCCAGTATTTCAGATCATTGACAGTGCTATTTCGGTACCATTCTTTAACCGGGAGATTAAGCGTGATCTCCATCCAATGCCGCTGAGCTTCGTAATCTCCATACTTAGGCGGAGTTCCGGCGCCTGAATAGGGGTGGATTGATACTGCAATTCGCACCAAAATAGCAAAAAGAGTGATGCAAAACAAGGAAGCTGTAGTGCCCCTTTGAGTCAGAAATGACCAAATGTTAGATTCAGTATCTGGCTTCACTGCCTTCTTCGTCTTCTTCTCCATTTCACTCACAAAAATTTCACCAGAGACAAATGTCAAACCAATTTCCCGGCGGGGAAGAATTCAATCAACCCGGAAAGGAATTCGGGCTGCTCTTATGACTGAATTTGGAGGTTAAACCGTCAAATCGCACGTCTTCTCACCGTGTTATTTTAGAATAGAAAATTTTATTTTTTATAATATATTTTTAAATTTTAATTATTCTATAATGATAATATCTTTTATATACCTTATAAATATATATTTTATTTCAAAAAAATTTAAAAACTTAGATGCATAGATTTTATATCAAACTTAAAGTGTTTAACTCTAAAAAAAATCACATCAATTGAGACTGAGAAAGTCATATTATTTTATTATAAAAGTTTAATTTAATGTATGGACAAGGGCTTAAAATACCCTTGAATTAGAGGTGGCAAAATAAGCCCAAACATAAGCAATCCGACGAACTCACTCATAATTTTATAGTTCGAGTCCAAGTTATGCTCTTTAATATACGCATTAATGCTGTTTATTAACTTTTACCGGGACAACATTATGTGACTGAACTCACTCATAATTTTATAGATTGGGTTCAGTATGATTTAGAATTAGGCTAATTTTCAGTTTAATACAATTTAATCCATTATGAAATAGTTCTAAGCTGAGCCCAGTAAAATTCTCTTAAATTAAGAGAGGAAATGATGCAAGAGAATGTCTTGTTATTCTTAAATTAAGAGGTTTAAATTGGGCGGGTCATGATCCAATTCGTATTTTAGCCTATTTGAGCCAAAAGTACATTTGGGCGGGTCAAGACCTAGCTCGATTTTTAATACAGCCCATTTTAACCTCCCAAATTTTAGTTTAACCCGCTCATTTGACACCCCAACCTTAAACTATTGAAAATGGTATAAAAATATCTTCCATCCACCTATTGGGTCTAAAATACCGTTGTCATCTATCTTTGAAAAGAGATGATTGTTGGTTTCGATGGTATAAGTGAGATCAAAAGGTGAATGAATGACATTTTTGGACCCAAAGATAGATGACAAGGGCATTTTAGACCTAATATTGTGAAAAAATATTTTTGTACCATTTTCAATAGTTTAAGGACATTTTAAATTCTTCTCCAATTATTATCATATAGACTCAGAAAATAATTAGGAAAGTCGCATAATACTTGCGATACATAAGAAGAATAGGGCAATTGGAAATTTCAAGTTATGAAAATTGAAAAGAGCAACAATTGTACAAGACATACACAAAGAGAAGAAAGAAAAAAAAGTATCACATGAGATTAATAAGTAAAGCAAAGAAATTAAAAACCAAGCAACACATCTACAATATACAAAAATTAGTATGCAAATATGAAAAGAATAATCAACTCATGAAACTCTAAAAGAAAGATGAATAAAATCGGTCATTTATATTTTATATTGTATGATATCCAAAATAACTATCAACAATTATAAGAAAAGCCACTAAAGCTTCATCCTTGACCTACTACTCAATAAATAATTCTGTCAGGATAAATATTTTTTAACGATGCTTATAACAACAACAACAACAACAAGGGGCGGATTCACGTGGAAGATCTCGAGTGCTTGAGCACCCATTGATTCCATTTTTTTTTATGTATCTATATAAAAAATATGCAAAAATTGTATAAATATAAATATAAACGCCCAATGAACAAAAAATTCTATAGGTACTTTGATTCTCACCGCTCTCTTAAGGCTCAAAGCAAGCTAATAAATGAGGAATCGAATCCCAACATTTAGCGATGCTAAAAAAAGAAAAAAAAAGACAAATCTTCCCAACATTTAAGTTTCTAAATTTTATTCTTGTTCAAAACATAGTATTTTCACTAAATTGGAGTGGATAAAATAACAAAGTTCAATGTAGATTTATGTTAGTATTTGATCATAAATTTTAAAAATTTATTTTTAAATATTTCTTTGATCTAGAATATTGATCACTCCTAAAATTCTAATTTTTAAATATTTTAAGAAGTATAACTACAATTTTAGAACTCTTTTATAAGTAAAATACATATTGAATCACAATTCCAAATAGTAAAAATTACGGCTGATAACAATGAACACAGGAAGTTGTGCCCCACGTGGCATCATATTATTGGTCAAATATCGGCTGTCAAGGACCGGGCTGTCACCAAATAATTGCTCGTCTTGGGCTATATAAATTACGACAGAGACGAGAGTTACACGTTCCTCTCTGGAACGTTCCGCTGGCGGTGGCCCGAACTTGCACTTGGCGGTTCCATACAAAGTAGAGGAACTAGTAAACAATAGCTTGAAGATGAAGATTTTCGTGAAGACTTTGAAAGACACACACTTCGACATTGAAGTGAAACCGGAAGATAACTTAACTAACAACCCTTTTCTCTAATCTTTCAATCGTATCTGCTGCTCGGATATGCTTATTCATGTGCAATCTAATGTATGTATCAAATTGAATGGCTCTAGCGTCATTGGAGTCTGATTAGGGTTTTGAGTGGCAGCTCATGTGGTTTTAAGGTGTTGCTGTAGTAATTCTGAATGTGTATTTGTTTTTGTTCGAGTCCAAGTTATGCTCTTTAATATACGCATTAATGCTGTTTATTAACTTTTACCGGGACAACATTATGTGACTGCTTGGAAATTGGAATAGTACTCAATTTGGTGTTCCTCGGATAATGGTTTGCTAGTTAGTAGTTTTAATTTAATTGCTGCACGTCAAGTGTTACAGTACTCAACTATAAATTACTTGCTTCTGGTGTTGTAAAAATGGTTTCTGTGCTATTTTGCGTAATGGCCACTGTTAATTGGAGTAATTGTACAGAAGCTAGGTTGCAAAAAAGAACTTCAAGTTGTGGTTTGTTCAAAGAGGTGCAAACTTGGGTGTAGTTTTATCTTTTTTGCTTTTTGGGGGTGGGGGGCGGAGGGTGGGGAACAGAATAGTCTTTCATTATCCAAGGCATTAGAAGCTGCTTATTCATTCTATGGTAATGTCCCCTCTTCCCTCTTCCCATGCCTTTCTTTTTTCCGTTTTGCAGAAGCTGATGTATTTCTTCATTATTTTCTTCTTCTTTTATTTGAATTTTTGATACACTTGAGCCGAGGGTCTCTCGGAAACAGCCTCTTTACCTCCACCAGGTAGTGGTAAGGTCTGCATACAATCTATCTTCCCCAAACCCACTTTGTGGGATTTCACTGGGTATGTTGTTGTCATTGCAGAAGCTGATGTACCAATATGGATAACTATACAGGTTGTGGATGTGAAGAAAAACATAGAATCAGTTCAGGGGCAAGATGTCTACCCCACCGCACAACAGATGCTTATCCATCAGGGTAAAGTCCTCGAGGACACTACGACGCTTGAGGAAAACAAAGTTGCTGAAAATAATTTTGTGGTCATTATGCTTTCCAAGGTACCAACTGTACAAGCATGTGCTGAGCTATAGGCTTTTCTATTGTTTTGCTGTGAGTTGTGTGAACGTGTCTTTTACATCTTGTCTAATGCTGGTTCTGTCCATATTTTTGTGCTCATTGTAGAATAAGGTCTCATCATCTGGAACCTCATCTACACCAGCAGCTCCTTCAAATACGGTGAGAGCTTAATTACCTTCATAAGTTCAGGTTGTTCTCTTGCTTGTTTGCACCACCGCCACATTCCTTCTTGCCTTCACAATAAAATGGTTCTTCGTTTTGGATGCATTAATGCACTTCTATCCATTGGCTGGTATGGTGATATTCACCCTGGTTTTGATGCTTGAGAGTTGAGAATATATTTAAGTCATTTTTTTGATAAGGTTTAAGTCATTTTTAATGTAACATAATTTACTGTGGGAAGAGAATAAGGGCATTAGTGCCATGTGGAATGGCCATATTTTCATTCTTTTGTAAAGTATCATTTCACATGCCACTCCTGTGTAGTAAGTGTAACAATATTTTATTTGAACAATTGAAACATGGGTATGTTAATCTAGATTTTTAGAGCTGATATCAATCTGTATGACTAGGCACAACCTGCTGGTTCCACTGACCAAGCTAGACAGACGATAGCAGCACCTCAAGCTAATGCTGCAAGTGCTGCACCGTAAGTTTCTCCTCTCCTTACTGGTTGCCTGTACTCGAATTTTTGTTGGTTTAGTCTTAAGATTTGTTTGCTTCGCAGTCCACAATCTGCTCCTGAGTCTGCTCCTAGTCCTGCCCCTGTGCTTGCTACTGCTAGGTGAATACATATGACATGCTTGGTTTAGGGAATTGGCTATTGATTATATTCATCCTTTCTATGTGATTAGTCTTGTCTTTATTCTACTATTACTCCTTTCTGTCAAACAGTTCCCTAACAGATGTGTACGACCAGGCAGCATCAAACCTTGTTGCTGAAAGTAACTTGGAGACCACAGTTCAACAAATTCTTGATATGGGTGGTGGAAGCTGGGATAGGGATACAGTAATGCGTGCTTTGCGTGCTGCATATAACAATCCTGAGAGAGCTGTTGAGTACTTGTATTCTGTGAGTCTGCAGCTAGCTTTGCTTTTGAGATCTTTCTTCATGTTCCTCTTTTTGCACCTCATTCCTGATTAGATTTAGCTATGAGGTAAATTCAAATTTATGCTACCCAACTTCCATCTCATTGAGTTGGGTCTGTCAACTGGCTCACAATGCTGGTGCAGTTAATCTTTGAAACTCATTTACCTCCCAATCCTGGAAGTCTCGCATAGATTGAGCATACAGAGTAGCTTTATTTACAAAGAAGCCCCAGTTTACAAGCTCTATACTAGAGGGAGAGAGAGTTCATTATAAGAAACCAGCTTCTAAATTCCCTTCCAGTCATCTATATAAACATGGGGTTGCTTGCTGTGACTCCAAGCGCACGCATAAAATGGCAAAATGTTATTGTGAAGCATCGAGTTTTTTCCTGCTCCTCAAGTGCCCTCCCATCAGGTCACCCAAAACGTGCACTCTTAAACCTTTTGCATTGCATTGCCTTTATAGTTCATTCATCCCTAGAGCTTCATATCCATTTAAACCTGTTTTGGTTAGGAAATGGGACTGATTCATGCAGTAAATATAATTTTATGATATTTTCTGTGGTGCATCTTTGACCTATACTGAAAACACATTAGTTTCTTTCAGGGTATTCCTGAACAAGCTGAAATTCTGCCTGTTGTGCCTGCACCTGCTGTTCCTGCTGTTACTGCTCCTGCCAGTGGACAGGCTGTAAACCCTTCAGCTCAGGAGGCTTCACTACCTGCAGTTCCTTCCGGTCGACCAAATGCTAATCCTTTAGATCTGTTCCCTCAGGTAATAAATATACCAGGAAAGTTAAATTTGCCTAGTTATTTGCTGTGAATTGTCCTAAATTTGTATTTCCCCAATCAGGGCCTAACTAATGTAGGCTCAAATGCCGGTGCTGGAAATTTGGATTTTCTACGCAATAGTCCACAGGTGGGTTATGTGCTTTCTGCAAGTTAGATTTTACACGTTTGAAAGCATAACTTCATATCTGTCTCCATTAACAGTTCCAAGCCCTTCAAGCAATGGTGCAAGCCAATCCACAAATATTGCAGCTATGGGATATTATATGCTATAATCAGTTTGTTTGTTCCTAGCATCTTCAGACATGCTAGAACCAGGATGTTTGTCTATCTGCAGCCCATGCTCCAGGAGTTGGGTAAGCAAAATCCGCATTTGATGTGGCTTATTCAAGAACATCAACCTGACTTTCTGCGTCTCATCAATGAACCTGTTGCAGGGGAGGGGTAAGAACATTTGCTATTTTTCTTCTTTTGATTTGGGGCGAATTTATTTTTCTACTGAAAGTGTTTTTGATTGGACTGTGCCTTTAAGAGCTGATTGCAAATATTTTGATGCTATATTGATAATTTCTATTTTGAATTATGACAATCATTTTGAGAAAAGGAAGCGGAGGCATTGCATGTTGCAATATTGATGGTTTAATGTGAATGCTTTTACTTTGATATCTGAAAGTGCTGATGGACCAGCGTTACAAGTTTGTTTTTTTCCTTGTCAGCTAACATAATTTTCTTCTTGTTGTCATCTGTGGTTGGTGATATTGTTTTGGCAGCTTGAAGCTATGGGGTTTGATCGTGCTTTAGTATTGCAAGTGTACTTTGCCTGCAACAAAAATGAGGAGCTGGCGGCAAACTATCTATCAGATCACATGCATGAGTTTGACGAATGACATGGATAGAAAGAACATAATGCTATTTGACCTGTTATACTTAACATTACAGTAGTTTTGCTTCTCTACTCCCTGTATATCTTGCCATGGAGTACATTTTATTTCTTCATTCCAGCAGCCTTGGATGCTCGGACACTTTTGTATAATATATTACATCAGTCAAATCGCTCCTGCAAGCTCTTTGGTCATTCCTCAAGACTGCGTGTCCTTTTTTCCAATTTGGGTTTGCCAAATGGGTTTCTTGCCTTGTTCATCTCTTTTGTGTTCCCATTGGTTGCTTCTAAAATGTTTGCCCCTTTGGTGGGTGAATAGGGTTGGGACACTGAGAAGCTTCAATCATATGATGAACAAGTCAAAAAATAGCTGGTGGACTGGTTAATAAGCAAGAAAATGTCTTTATCAAAACGAAAACAGGAAAAAGTGTAAAAAGGCTGCCAGGTCTCTTTCATCATTACCTAGTCCGTTTAACAATTTGGCAAATGGAACATCAGCGATTCAATGTATTTTGGTTAAAATGGAAAATGACATGTTCCAAGACACTCGTCAGGCATTTATGAATTAAATAAAATTGTTGACAACTTCAAAGGTTGGATAAACTGAGTTAACACGTTATCAAAGGGAATTGAGAAATTAATGTCAACTTCAACTTGACTTCTTCAGTTGCATGTATGTATGTGTGTGTGTGTATATAATAAAGATTTCATTCCAGTTTCTAGTAAGTAGCAACCTCTCAATACACTTGATAAACAGAAAACAAACATGGGACTATTTAAAAGAAAATTCAAGGCATCAAAAGTTACAACACTGGCTAACCTTGCCATCTCAAGGATTTCCATTCTAAAAAAACAACACCAAGTTAGGTGCTCACTTGCCCGTTCTGATGTTATTCAACTACTACATCTGAGTCGCCAAGAAGATGCTCTTCATCGAGTAAGTTCCCAGAGTATACACTATTTCATTCCTCTGTCCTCTTCCACCTTTACTGCATTCTCCTCCCCTCAAGCAATACAACTTCTGATCATTTTTACAATTAACAGGTCGAACTTGTTATCAAGGAACGGGACACTGTAGATGCACTTTCAATGATGGAAAAGTACTGTCATCTCCTAATAGAAAAAAGGGCACTCATAAAAACTAAAGGGTGAGTACTACTTACTTGTATATATCTTATCGAAATCTGCAACTAGATAGACTGAGGCATCGATCTCTGACAATGTGTTTGCGGATGTTTAAGCAGGGAATGTCCTGAGGAGCTAGCTGAGGCAATTTCAACCTTGATTTTTGCAGCTTCAAGATGGGGAGAATTCCCAGAACTGCATGAACTTCGTGAGATTTTCACCTCAAGATATGGGAAAGAATTTGCTGCTCAATGTGTCGAACTAGGAAATAATTGTAGCGTGCAGCCAAAGGTAGGTCAGCGGAATTATTGATGTGGCCTTTATTATATCGTCCCTAAAATCGACAGGAGATTCATGACTTATCAAACTAATCTGATCATGAAATTGCTCCAGATGATGCCCAAGCTATCAAAACGTCAAACAGGGTCAGGGAAAAGAAGGGATATGCTTAAAGATATTGCTGCTGATTGTGGTATCACTCTGTGTGTAGAGGATGAGACTTGTCATGTATCACAATCAAAGACACAGGTTAACAGTGAAAATGAATGTTCTAAAGGTATTTTCTTGACTATTTTTAATGGCAATCACTGAGTGAAACTTCAGATTCTCAAATAAAAAGATTGAACTTCAAATGGCATGACAATTTTTACATCACAGGTGAAGAGGAATCTTAACAAGGCATAGAAGCAGATCCAGTGATCATACCGGAGGGTAGTCAGATAGTTCATAATGCCTTGATACTTCTCCTGGCAGCAGCAGCACTACTAGCAAGAATTGTTTGGATCTATCCATGACTAATAAGGGAAAGCATTATCAAGGCATGGTCAACTGGCAAACATGTCTGCAATCATGCAACGATAACACATTCGCTAAGAAAGCAACAATAGAGCAGCTGCATGTGGCAGAAGCTATTCAGGGATGAACTGCTGCCTGAAAAAAACATCTTACTAGTTGATGCTGCATCGAGCGCCTAGCTTCCCTCATGTTCTTTTCTTAGCTAGGAATTTGCTTTTGTGTGTATGTTGTCGGGTGGGGGGTGTTTAGCTCTTAGCTTTACATTTAAACCAGATCATTTGTGTAGATCATCTATGCAGACAGAAGACATACAGGTAGAAGTAGATCAGTAAACAATCAGATAGCTTCTGTTGAAAACATGAGATATTACATTCCTACTAATAAATAGCTGATGCCCCCTACAATTCTTCAATAATTGTGACATCTCCATGACTAGGATTTTCTTAACCATGCTAGTTAGACGAAGTTGCCCTTTAAAGAAGTCTCCGATACCTATATCGGTCTGCAACTAATTTAAGATCCATTAAAAGAGGAAAGGCTCCCTCATAATCAATCAGTAATAGGCAAATACGTCTTCTTTTCAAGCTAAAGAAATCAACCATGCTACTTGAAACATATTGATTTACCTTTGTAGGTCCAACCTTACTCTTTTCTGTTAATATTTAGATTACATAAAAAGAAATGCTACATCTCAAAATTTTTTAAAATCAGATGAACTCAATTCTCAAATCATAAATAGTATTTTCCCAATACGAATGTTGCACCATATTAGGAGGTCGCTCTGGATTTACAGCTCCAATTGAACTTTTTCAGACAAGCAGATAAAAGTCCTCTCCAAGCAATGACGGACTCTTCTGATGCAGTTTGTTCCCTCGATAGAGCCAACTTCTTTTTAGTGAACACTATATGCGAATTCCGCGAATGAATACGATAAATATCAATCACGTAGAAATAACATGGCTGAAAAGGGCATGAACTAAGGTGAAGATGGAAGATATACCAAGCAGCGGTCAAGACCATGCCTCAACATGGTACTTGCCTGCCTTTTCCAATGCCCTAAGCCACCTCACTGCAGCTTCCTTGGAAACCTCGCCTTCTTTAGATACAATTTCTTCAAATGCCAATAACACATCAGAAGGCATTTTATTGGCAGAGCCTGCGACATACACAGCTGCCCCCTCAGTTAATAGATTCCATATCCTAAAGCTTTCTTCTCTCATTTTATGCTGCACATAAACCTTCTGTTGCTGGTCCCTGGAGAAGGCAACAAAAAATCCGCCACCTTTTTCTTCAGAAAGGACTCCACCCTTTCGTGAATGAAACAACCAAAAATCTCGGTATAAGAAGTCATTTTCTTCATTTCTACAACCAAAGAAGAAAAGAATGGGAGCAGTTGGACTGGATTGACTCTGAAGGGCTCTTTCCTCCACAAATCCACGAAAAGGTGCACACCCTGTGCCAGGTCCAACTAGAATAAGAGGAAGTGAAGGTGGAGGGGAAGGAAGAGAACCTTTTTGAAACCATGCCGGTATGAGGACACCTGCTTAACATAATCCAAAAACCATCATCAAAGAGTTACAAAAGGTAAATGAACTAGGTTTGTAATTATAAATTACTCCAGTAACCATACTTTTCTGAGGATCAAGTTCAGCTAACCATGACGAGCAAAGACCTTTGCGCTTCCTCTTATAAGGTGTTGTCCACGACACCACGCTTACTGTTAAATGCACTTGGTTTGGATGAGCGGAGTGAGAAGACGAGATGGAAAAAGCCCTAGTTTTCAGTGGAGGTACCAACTGAACCAACCATTCAAACGGCATCTGAACAGATGGAAAATCATGCAATACCTGCAATACAATATGGAAAGTAGAAAAATATCAAACAGTATAAGACAATGAGGCAGTAACAGCAGAAACATTTTTATAATTCACTTCCAAATCAAAAAGCAATTGCTGGTGCATCGATAAGTTAACCATAAGCGGGCATTTTTTTATAAGGGTGGGCCAATTTGCATGGAAAGGCATTATTTATTTATAGAAGGATCATTCTATAGGAGAAAGACCAAGTGCCTCCATGTTTTCCAAAACGAAAACATGGAGTCTGTAGCTCTTTATCCCATACTTCAGCTTAAAATAGTGTTGGGTACCTAACATATCATGCTTTCATTGCTTGCAACTAAAGAGCCTAGCAGAAGATGTGCTCATTTCCAGATTTCACATTTAGAGTCTGATTAGTTACTAGACCAAATAGCTACTCGAGCTATTTTCTATTTTGACAATCAAGATGCTGTAATGTGAATGTATGACAGGGTTAATGTTGGCTAACCAGTTTTGCTTCAAAAAGAACTGGGCCAACTTCTTGCTTCTTAGTGTGTCTATAGTACCTATACATTCCATGAAACAAAAATCTACCATAAGAGAAACCATATTATTGAATAACTCAGTAGTAAAGGAAAATGTCAATGACCACCCCGAGGCAACTTTATTAATCCATACAAAGAGCAGAAATATTTTCATCACCTCCAGTACAGTTCTTCGTTCCTTCTGATTGTACTCATAAAGGTCATCTCTTCCTTCTGGTGAGGCAAAGTATTGAAGCCTCTCCTTCTCATGTTCGGCAGTGGCAAAATAACTCATAACCTGAAGAAGTCAACGATCCAAATGGCTTATCAAATTACTATGGCATGCCGTGATCATGCATAACATGCTATTCCACAAGCAGCACAAAGAAGATGAACACAAGATGCAACAGTGAAGTCCAGGCGCATAGCAAAGACAACAGCAGAAGATATTAATTATACAATGTCATGGGATATTATTCATAAGAACACACAAGAAATTCAGACATTCCATGTCTTACCTCAAAGAAATATCGTCGTGGGGAAGCTGATGCAACATCCATTGCCAGTTCCACAAAAGTTTTCAATCTTACAGGGACCCTCAATGTATTTCTCAAATCATAACTTTGTTCATTTTCTTTATTATCTTTAGGCTGAACCTGGAAAAAATGTTCACATAGTAATGTAAGAATGGAAGAGTTTCTTTCTTTGAGCTTCAACTATTACTTTGTTAATAAAAATCCTTGTAATTACCGCAAAAAAGGGAATAGAATTCGCCTTTTCAATTGATAAATTGCTAAAATTTGCCAAATCTAATCTCACCACGAAGAAGGGAGAAAAGAAAAGAGTGATAAATCTCAAATTCCACATTTTAGAACAGATTTGTACACATTTTCTCATTAGCTATATCCAAAGCAAATGTACTTTGCTGTCTTCAATGCTTTTATTAACAAGACCATGGTACAGAATCTCAGGAACTTATCCTAGAAATTGAAGTGATCTAACCTATTTTGGATAGGATATCTGTACAAGAAGCGCTAATCCATTCTCCCCCTCTTAGCTCTCCTACAAGGGAGGACTTGGTGGTGCCTGTATTGTAATAGTTTGGTGCTGCTGCTTACCTATATATTTCTGATTTTTTCAACTTTAAAAAGGTTCCATCTCACTGAAATTTTTCAAGTCAAGTTTTATTAGCAAAAGTAGCACAAGAAGGGGGGGGGG
>DF357277.1:46410-60228 GCA_000787875.1 Solanum virginianum | reverse complement strand
GGGGGGGGGGGGGGGAACAGATACTCATATGGAGCTTAGGAAGACAAGTAAAGTATCTGTCACATACAATCTTCATATAACCTTCAAAAGCTAAAATACAGACTGTTATTTTAGTCTATGCACAGCTGCAGACTCGTTTTCAAACACCTTAAATTCCTTCCTCTCCACGCAGCCCACAGAATACATGCTGGTACATTGATCCGTAGAATACACTGTTATTTATTCTGTTCTAAAAAAGTTCAAGGGGTAATAGGAACCCCACAAAGCTTGTGTAACTGGAAATTCGACCTGAACTGGTGTACTTATGCCTTTTCGCTTTCATTGTATCTCTTTAGTTCATTGAAGTTTTAGCTCCTTATTTTTGTTAATTCTTGATATTGTTAACTGTAGTCCCCAAATGTGATACTCAGGAGCCCAGTAATGGTCCTATCCTACTTGCTCTATTGGTTAATTGTATCCACAAGTTAGAGGTGCAGGGTCTTTACCTCTAGGGTATTGCTCCTTTGTCTACCATATCCCAAATCCTATATAATATTTGCACACTTCTTCTTTAGAGTTGCACTTAACATTTCTGGATACTTGCAATCTACATGATAATAGACCTATACTGACCTGTGTCCGACACCCATACTAACATGGGTAAATCATGTGAATCTCATCCATGAAAATTTACCCAATAGAGACCTTCAGAGATGCATGAATACAAAATAATGTCTAGGAGTAAAATCTGAAGGAGCAGGGTCCAAGTGACAGCAACAGAACCAGGAAAATAGACAATTTACATACTCGGATATATGATTCAGGGTTCAAATTACAGCGGTTTATGAAAGCATCAACATCTGCAGTATCTTGGCCAGGGAGAATATGAACAACATCACCAACCTCATACTTGATAGTCTGAGATCACAAAGGAAATCATCAAAAGGATCATATGAGGTAAAAGGAGTAAAACAGAGATTAGGATGTACAGCTCATACAGATGAAACAGCTTCAAATTCAAAATGGCGGACATCTTTCCCACAGCCAGCTTTACTTAATGGATCATTTTTAACCTACACCAAAAGAGTGAATAAAGAAAGAGTATATCAACATCACAACCATGACCATTGAAGAGAAAGCGAGAGAGAGAGAGAGAGATAGTTAAATATTCAAATAAAGTGGAGGCAACATCTTCTTCCAAGTGGGTCTTTGGTGCCATATTTCTGCAGTAAGCACTTCACACAAGGAAAAACAGTTATTATCGTGTGGATGTAGTGGTTCAGAATTCCATCTTAATGGAGAACTAAAGTTCCTCAATTTAATGGCACTATTTATGATATATTCAAGGATGACATCAATTATATGTCATTTCTGTTGGAGCTCAGAGACGCTCAGGATATGTGCTACTCTTCTAGAGAGACACTATCAATTTATTACAATCACTTTTGCTTGGTAAGAATCACAAGTGAATCCACAACCAAAAACCTCGTTTCAGGAGTAGGAGCTATTCAACTTCCACAGGTGACAGCACTGATACGTATCTGAAGAAATGTATATAGAGATCATGTACCATTTTTAAGAAGCAGTCAGGGCTGTACTTTCCAGAAATTTTTCCTGGCAATATGAAGCGCGTGCTCTCAATTTGAATTTCAAGAAGCTTGACATCTGCAAATTTCATAGGTTTTATCACTACTACATGTTAAAAAGACAACTACCAGAAGCCTTTTGGCCAATAAAGTACAACAAATAATGGAACACTCCAGCCTACTCTAAAAAACAAAATGTGAAGAGCACAAGGAACAATATTTAGATGCACTCATTTTTCATAATGATAGTAAGAAAATGGATGTTGATTCCTCAAGTACAATTTAGCAAATTACCTGGGATAGATGCAAAGTTTAAATTCCCTTCAGCAACATCATGATATGTAATCTGTACTTTAGGTTGATCCATCAAACTCATATTTGAAGTCAACAATTCTGGACCTTTAGGGAATAATTTCGGATCTTTCTGGTATAATGCTTTCCACAAAGTGGACATCCAAGGATCCAGAGCACCTTCATACCTGCAAAAAAAAAAGCCGCATAGATTCAACCTTTGAATAGAACAAGTGCTAAATAACAAGACATTCTTCAGGGTGCCCATGATAACCAGATGAATGACATGATAAAGTGAACAGGCATAAGTTGATAGACAAAGAGCTGTTTCTATAATTCTTTTTTATGATAACTGAGAAATCCACTCTTTCATCTTCGGACCTCAGTGGATAATGAAATGCCCCTCTACCCTCTCCAATGTCCCTCCCTCTTACCTGAAATTCTGCTTGAGTATTTGAAGGAATTCAGAAGAAATGACGATAGAGGAGCATTCAACCTAAGTAGGTGGGCCTTGCCAAAGCAGTAAAGCTATGTAGTCCTAAAGCAAAGAAGCTTCAGCACATGTATTCCACCTCAATTACCTTGAGGGTAAAAATTTCTGCTTTCTTAAATTACCATTTCCTACAAAACTAGGAAGGTTCAAGATCCTAACATGTAAATTCTTTTATATCTGTCTCTTGAAGAATTAGATTGAAGAAATATAATGCCATTCAATCCCTGTGGTCTATTAAATAAACGGACAAATAATCATCCTGTATATCACATTGGATTCTTCTTAACACTGCAAAAGACGATGAACAACATGCATCTGCTGAATTGTTTGGACAGAACAAAACAGAAAGGTGCTTTGAATTAGTTCAAAAAAATTACTATGTGGATCCGTTTGACTTGGCACGGTGTTTAAGAAAAAAGGAAGACTTTTGAAACTTGTGGTCTAAAACAATCTGTGTAGTTGTACTCTTTGTCCAAAAAAAAAAAGAAGAAGAAGAAGAAGATATTGTGTAGTTGTAAATTATTTCATTAAGGGTAAAAGTGAAATTTTAAAGTTAAATTGTTACTAATTATAGTAAGGGGACATTCTTTTTGAGACGGATTAAAAAGGAAAGGGTGTCACATAAAAGGGATAGAGGGAGTATTTTACAGTTCAAAAAGGTGGCTTTGAAGCTAGTGTTAACTCAATCCAAGAACTCAAGTTTAATTGCATAATTTTTTTTAATCCTTACTAATTTTGTTTTACTTTTGGGTAAGGAATTCATAGACGCGCTAATAGCATTTATGGAATTGGAATTCCCACAGGAATAGAAGGGAATACTTTTGCTTTTGTCATATCTGTAAAGAATTGTCAGCACCATCTTAGGGAAGTACATTATATTCCTTATCTTCTCGACACCAAAAAGGCAAAATTAGAACCAAAAAACAAGAGATAACGAAACAAAAGAAGGAAAGAACAGGCTAAAGAGGATAAGTGATGAAATTCAGACCCTGTTTTATTATGAGTGTTTCCTCATTCAATCAATCTATAACATCATACATGCATTTACAGTGCAGATGGCCAGATCTTCATACAGGAATTGCTGCAGATGATCAGGAAAAACAAATCTACTATTTCTCTGCAAAATTAAAACATAACAATACCCTGAAGGGTGCTGATCATCTCCCAGACCTCTTTCCACCACTGCTGTCGCAGCAAGATCTGAAAGTCTTTTATCAAGTTTCTTTGCAACGAACTGCAGCAATAAGTTCCATACATCAACATTCAAAGATGGAATCCATAATTGCATAAAGTTAAAATTTTGTAGATGAAATATTTGCTGGGGCAACATCAGATGGCAAGCAAAAGATCAATTAGAAACATAAAGCATATATATTGACCAGGATCACTGCCTGTCTTTCTTATAAATAGATTAAACATTTTTTATGGAAAGACAAAGTTGAAAAGTAATTTCAATTACTTAACTGATAAGCCTTAAAAGCATAAGAAAAAGGCCAGAGTTATATTTCAGAAAAAGCTGGAGGAGTAAAAAGAGTTCAAGAAAAGTAGGAAGGTTAGAAAGATTAAACCTTAGGGGTTTTCTTTCTGCTATTATCATTTCTCCTCGGTGTACCATCCTCTTTGGACAGTCCTATCATCATATTTTCCTCTTTTTCCTCCTATTTCCACTTTTGTAAACATAAACTAGCGGTGCACAGTTAAGTAAGAACTGTCAAGAAGGATGATCATTCTTAGAATAAACACCATCCACCTCTAAGTCTCTCAAGCACATTAAAGTATGAGGATTGCACCAAGCATGGAAATAAGTTGGTTGCTGAAAATATAATCATTTCGATCTAGATTTAATTTTGAAATTCCAAGAAGCTATACGCCATCGGATGGAGGCCTGGGTCACTGAATTCAATCCAGAATCTGGTCCTATGCATTCCAAGATGATATTGCTATATTGTTAAAGTCCTTGCATAGCTGAGGATAGTGTTCCTGTTTGCTAATCAGATGGTCTTCACATACGGGATTCACCAAATGACTAGTACTATTATTCTGTCCTAGTTATTCAGGAGATGAAAATAGCTGTCTCTAGTCATTGAGGAGACAAAACTGGAAAAGCATATTCTTGTTGTATGCATGGGCAATGCAAATATTTAAAGGCTGTAGACCAGATTAAATAACTTTCATTCCTCCAATTTAGTAACAATCAAAATTCGCTAAAACACAAAAGCCTATTCAACTTCTGACAAAATATTTTTCGACTTCTCTCTTCCATTCAGTGCTCAACCATTTCACTTCCATTATACTCCCTCTATCCCATTTTACATGGCGTCCTTTCCTTTTTAGTCCCTTCCCAAAAAGAATGTCACCTTACTGTACTTAGAAACAATTTAATTTTCAAATAACCATTTACCTTTAATGAAATGATTTTTAACAGCCATACAAATATCAAAGAACTGTTTTGGCCACAAGTTTCAAAAATCTTCCTTTTTTCCTTGAACACTATGCAAAGTCAACGATTAACACATAAACTGGGATGGAGGGAGTATTAGTTACGGATTTCAGCTGTTTAGAATGAAATATTGCTGGTGACAGTTAGTAATTTGGTGAAGGATTAAAATATTAGTAATAAATCATTTTGCTGATACAAATATTAGAACTAAATTATTCTACTTACATTAGTGAATAAACTTTTGACCCATTGTTAAGTCACAAAAGCTAATGAGGTTGGTTCCACTCATGGTCTTGTATTGTTTAGGAGAAGGTGTATAACTGCAGATCAGTTACACGATTAGTTCAGAACCCATATCTGAACTTTATCCTATGGGATACCTATCAATTTGAGATTGCCGATATCAAGATTCTTTGGGCGAACTGAACCAACAACAATAACATACCCAGTGGCTGGGCGAACTGAACCAATTGAAACAAATCTTCAAATCAGACTGAGTTGCTTTCGGAAAATCTTATGCTAAAATAGCAGCTAAACCATGAAACAGAGTTATTAGGTAGAGCCAGTGTGTACATTATATTTCTGGTAGCTCGAATCACCCAAACCAAACACAGCATAGTTGACTCTACTAAGCCAATTCTGGGAAAGATTTCTTTGCAAGAGAAACTTCCAAAACATCTACAAGAAAGATAAGAAAACATCAGATATCATGGACATAGATAAAAACACGAGAAGCTTAACAGCGATAACTAACTAACAAACAAACCTTAATGGAATCTGGGTTGTCCCCTTGACCTGTAGTCGAGACCACAAAGATTACAATTTCCTGGTCCGGTAGAGAACCCTAACAAAAGGAATGAATAACCAATCAATCACAAATCATTAACCACAATCAATAACCTAAAAAAAAAAAAAAAGAAGCTTGACAATCAGCTAAAATTAATCAAAATAAATACTGCTAAACAGACTTTAACTAGTTTAAAACTGAGGCGTAATTGTTTCTGAAGCAATGAAGAGAGGAAAGGAGAATTACAGGGTCAAACTCATCAACGGAGAGCAACAAGACTGGGCATCCTCTGCGCTCAGCTTCACGGCCAAGACGCTCAGCGGCGTCTATGGCATTACCAGTCTCAGAGGCATATAAAATTAACAGTTTCTTTGGCTTCTCCTCCATCACCATTGATTGGTTTACTGCTATTGAAGCTTCGTCTGATAAAAATGGAGTCTTTGGAATTCAAAGAAGATACTAACTGAACGACACCGTACTAGTCTCTACGGGAGCCGTATATATGGGGACCCGTTTTGTTCGTCATCCAGGACCCGCATTAAACCCAAATATTTTTAGTAAAGACACTAAACTTGGCTTAAGTGAATTATTTTGTCTATGCGAAATTTTTAAAATTAAAATTTATTTATTTTTACTTTTTAAGAATTAAATTTTCTTTTTCTAGTCAAATTAAAATAGAACTTCCTCTTTCTCTTCCTTTGCAATGTGCTTCTTTACTTTTCATCCAATTGATATCCGTTTTCAAGGAAAAAAAAACATCTGATTATTGAATATTTTAAAAAAATATGATTAATTCCAAAATGAAATAATCAATTTTTTTTAATTACGTCTAAAACGATTTTAGAAAAAACATCACGTGTAAATATTAAACAAAGCAATAATTACGTCCTAAGAGCAGATTAATTCCAAAAGTGTCGCTGAAGAAATTGAGTTTTAATTGAATTCTTACCAAATAATGGTGGAGGAGTTTGTCACCCCAAACTTCTAAGCATATTGTAGTCTTCTTCCTTTTTTCCAAAGTCGAAAGGCAATTTCTACATAAAAAATTACCTCTGGTCTATCTTTAGCAAAATTATTAGCTCGTACACAATATATAACTCTGCGGCACATTCATGGAAAAGAATATCCTTTACAATGACAAAAAACCTGAGCCTCAGGCACTAAAACAGTGTTTCTATCTTCAATAAAAATTGCCATACAATATTAATAATAGTACTGTCTTCACATAAACCTATTGTGGTAACCTTTCCCTGATTTTGGCGTCCCTGTATTTTAACTTCAATATACAGCCGTCCATTAAAGAGACCCTGGACTTTTGGAGGCAAGTGAACGAGGTCATGATTTTTTGTCAAGGCAGACTTGTTTGTCACCTTCTAAATTTTTAGGAGACTGCTCAGACAAATCTATATTAGAATGTTGGTCTTTGTTCTCTGCTTCTCTCTCCTCGTGGTGATCCCTGACTGAGGTTGTATCTCTCATATCCTTCTCATGGTGATCATCAAGTGTACTTTTTTCTAAATTTTTAGGAGACTGCTCAGACAAACCTATATTAGAACGTTGGTCTTCGTTTTCTGGTTTTCTCTCCTCATGGTGATCCTTGACTGAGGTTGTATCTCTCATATCCTTCTCATGGTGATCATTAAGTGTAGTTTTTTCTAAATTTGATCCTTGAATGAGGTAATGTCTTTCAAATCCTTCTCGTCAGGATGATCATCAAGTGTTGTTTGTTCTTTCATGTCCTCATTGCAGTCATCAAGGGGCATGCTTTGTATTTCAGCAGGTTGAAGATTCGGCAAAGCACCTTCATTTGTTTTACTAGATTCCGCTGTACTTCTCTGATGATCCTCAGAAGAGGAATCATGTACTTGTACATCTTCAGCATGTTCACCCAGTTCAGACGACAAATTGCCACCCGTTCTCTTTTGGACCTCCAGATTTTCACATGTTTCAGGGCCTCTTCCTACCTCACACTCAGAATCAGGCAACACCACATCATCGTGGCGTAATACTGCTTTATCCTTCTCCATGTGGCGAGTATCAGATAACTTCTCATCATGGAAGCCATCTTGGGAACCATTAAGATCCTGTGTCAGGTTGCTGCTATCGGCATTGCCAGACACAGTCTCATTGTCACTAGCCATTTGATTTTCAGCAGTAATTTCTCTTACCTCATCCTCAGGTATTGAAATAGTTTCTTCATCAAAATCAGCATCTGAAAGTGTAGCAGTAGTTTCTTCTACCTCAACCTGTGGTACAGAAACGGATTCTCCCTTAAAGCCACCATCTGAAATTGTGTCTTCACTTAAGCGAGAATCCTCGAGCTCAGTTTTTGTAGGATCAACTTCGTTAGTAGAAGGAAAAGACTGAAAAGTATCCCAATCATCTTCTTCCTCTTCCTCAGAATTGTCCTCCACCTCTTCTCTAGAAGCAACTGAAACAATATTTTCCTCTCTTCTGCATTCCTCTATTTTTGCAGGCAACTTGATACTAAAAGATGGTCCAGCGGAATTGACTGGTTTCTGGTCTTGCATCACAGAAGCACGTATTATATCCTGCAAGCATAACATTCAATACTAAGAATATCTTTTCGGTTTCTGCTAACCAAAACTGTATTTACTCATATTGAGCCACTCAACAACACATGCATAGAACTATAAAATCCTTTAAAGCCATAGTTTACTGCCAGACTTTAATGTTAGAAAGAGGAAAAAGCCTCCAGCTCAAACCTTAACGACAGATTTCATAGTCAAAATCCCCAAAGAAGGGAAAGAGCTGGTGCGCACAACATAAGAGAAGCACTCCCTTGAGACAATCTCTGTGCTACTGCCGTTTTGAAACATCAGAAAATGTTTTGATGCACTTTCAAATATAACTGTATCCCAATCAAGTTTCAGATTCATTTAAGACAACAAATTTAAACCATTCTCTGAAATTGTCCACCAAAAAAAAAAAAAATTGAACTACTAGAACATTTAATTAATACTAAAAACAAGGTATAGAAGTAGTACAAGGTTCTTATAACCTCTACAGTGACCTTCTGTGTCAATATTACTAAATCAGAAGAACTAGAGAACATCAAGAAAGAGCACATAATTTTTCATATTTATAATAAAATTATCACCTGCAATTGTTGTCTTCTCATCATGGGCATTGTCAGTAAGGCCTCCTTGAGACAAGCAGATGCATCAGGGAGTTGGGCCAGTTGCGTAACCAACTTTATAGCTGTGATCTTCAAATCACGTGCTTCCTACCATGTAAACAAGAACAATCAGCCAATGAAGGCAAACGAAGCAAACATGAGTCTAACATATAGCAGAACCTGAGAAGAACACTCTGACGTTGTAAAAAGGAGAACAGCCTCCAAAAACAAACTCATTAGGCATTTCTGACACTCATTAGTTCTTGAGAGTGTCTGAAGAAGCATTAAAACCTTCAAACACTCCCCAGCAATAGCCACCACTTCCCTGTTCATAGGGGTCTGCCATCAAAGGAAAACCATAAGGTTCTGTAAGAACGCGAAACTCAAATCTATTGTCCACCCCAGCCCCTGGAGCCAAAAACAACATACAACTCCTACATGTGGAAAATACATAAAAATGAAATTTGCCTACCTTAAAGAGTTTCTGGATTACAGATCCAAGGTCTTCAACAAGTTCCCCAACAAAGAATACAAGGAAAGATTCCAAATTGATTTTCCTTGTTAATACACCTTTCAGTATTTGCAACCCAATTGCTTGGACCTGCAGTTAACAAATTATGTTCGCTAACCAGTGAACAAAATCATCATTTGAAATAAAATCTGCTTACCTGAATGTCAGAATCAGTAAGAGCACTCCTGAAGCACCGGGTGGCTTTGCATATCATGGCATAAAATACTGGCTTACATCCTTGGTTTTCTTCGAGAAGTTGGATTTCAAAAGCTAGTTTAGCAAATGAACTAATCTGTTCAAGAGAGAGAGCAAGCTTCAACAGCAGCAGTTTATGTAAGTTGGACCCCTTATTCTCAAGCTGATGAATTCCATTAGTGCAATTCTCAGCCAAAATAACACTCGCAGTCATACAAGTTCTTGTTATCGTCACCAAGTAACCAACGCTGTCATTTCCAAGTTCAGAGATATCTGTATATAAAGCAAATAAGCATCACTCAAGTACGATAAATAAGTTATCGTGGAGTACTTCAAGATTGGAAATTAATAAATGGACAAACTGCACTTTCTCTAGATTATGCAATCAAACATGGAGCTCACAATTTGGCTGAAGAACATTATTTTTTTTCATGTTTCCAAGAATTTCCAGATTTGAAGGATCTTTGTTTGGAGTCTAATTTGAATCAACTGACAAATTATTTACTGCTGGATTGACAAGAACGTGAATATAGTGAAATAGATATAGATGAGTAGTATGGCTGACCCTGACCAATTTGGGATCAGCACATATTTGATTGATTTTTAAATGTGCAAAAGAAACACAAACATTAAACATACTGACTCCATACATTGGGGAAAGAGTTAATAATGAGTACTAGACTGAACAAGATGCCAATTAGAACAAGCTCAAAAGCTTTCTTTACAGCCTAATTAATCTAAAGACAAAGGACCTGAATTCCTTATGAGAATTGCTTACCAGTAACATATGTTTTCAGCACAGACGTTAGACACTGGACAAAATCATGAACTTTTGAAAGAGAAATCTCGGTTGAAGCCCTTCCAATGCACTTGTAACCAACCAAAAGAAAAGCCAAGATTGATTTCAAACCCATCTGCATGAAAACCGCAAAAGAAATTATCAACTCTCGACGGATGAAATTTGAGATGTAGAAACTGAAGCTTAAAATATTTACAAGAGACCAAAAGTAACTGTCTGTAAAGCATGACACACACCTTTGGCTCATATTGTTTTAGAAGTGTTGGTGCGGTGCTAAGTAAGATAGAAACAATAGCATCCCAGCTTGAATGGTTTTGAGAAGTTGCACTGAAAAAAAGAAAGCATGTTATTCAGAATTACATTTTGTTACTGTTTTCATGGATAAGGTAATTTGACTTCATTGAGAAGAAGTGGTACCTTGTGAAGGATTTAAAAAGAAGCGCCAAATAAAGTTCTGATGCCAAATACACAAAACTTTCGGTCTTTAGGAAATCCATAGGGCAGTTCTGCACAATCTACCAAACCAACCGAAAGAAACAAGAAGATCAAAAGACAGATCTTTATGGAGCTCTTATCCACATATAAATAAGCAATTGAAATATGTGCCTAAATCCAAAATACACCTGAATTAAGCCATAAAAGAACTTATCAGCATCAAGTCCTTTAGGTTACAGGAAAGATATTATATACGATAACCAAAAGGACGTACATAAAAGGAAAATCATAAGCAATGCAGAAAGTCAAAGGCAACAAACATCAAACCAGGGTACGTATAAATTTCATTTAAATTGATGGAGAGACCCTTCATTAACTACATGTTGAAAGTAGTAGCATGATCATGACATGAAATGGGATGTTACCTGTGATAAGATAGATGCAGCAAAATTGTCCCATGTATCTTCAAAAAAAATGGAGAAAAAGCAAACCTGCATCCAATTAAATTTTGAGCTTTGATTAGACTTTGGGAAAGGCAACTAAGCTGAAAGGCAAGTTTTACAAAATAGTGGTTAGACCATCTTTATTATATGGGGTGGAGTGTTGGCCGATTAAGAATTCACATGTTCAGAAGATGCAGGTTGTGGAGATAAGGATGTTGAGATGGATGTGTGGACATACTAGGAGTGATAGGATTTGGAATGAGGTTATCTGGGAGAGGCTAGAGGTGGCCCCTGTGGCTGACAAGATAAGGGAAGCGAGACTGCGTTGGTTTGGACATGTGCAGAGAAGGAGTATTGAGGCTCCGGTTAGTAGGGGTAGGTCGTTAATTGACTATGTTATAGTAGGTTAGTAGGAGTAGTGATGTATTCAAATCTTATATTTGTTGGCTCTTAGAGTATTTACATTGCCTGTACATCTTGTCATGTCTTTTTCCATCTTCCTTATTATTCCCCTTTTTCTGTTCCCCTTCCTTTCCTTTCCTTTCTTACATCTAGTTTATTCTGCTTATGAGATTTTGAGATGAAGGTTTCCTTTTTTTGTTCCCCTTCCTTTCTCCTTTCCTGTCTCATATCTAGTTTATTCTGCTTATGGGCTTTTGAGACGAGGGTTCTCAGGAAACAACCTCTCCACCTCTACGAGGTAGTGGTAAGGTCTGCGTACATTCTACCCTCCCCAGACCCCACTTGTGGAATTCCACTGGGTATGATGTTATTGTTTTTGTTGTTGATTAGACCTTGGGAAAGACATATCAAATGAGAATATTTAACCTAACACTTCCTGCATCTTCTAGAGTAGACCAAAAGGTCAATCCATTGATTTCTCTTCTCCTTGTTCACTAAAATACTTCCTTTATTTCAAAACGAATGACCTACTTTCCTTTTTAGTCTATTTAAAAAGAATGACTCATTTCTCTTTTAGCATCACTTTGATTTCAGCTTTCCACTTGGCATGTTTAAAGCCACGAGATTAAAGGACATTACATTTGACATAATTTTAATCTGGGACCACAAGATTGAAAAGTCTTCTTTATTTTCTTAAACTCCGTTTCAAGTCAAACTAGGTCATTCTTTTTGAAACGGAGGGAGTAATAATTTAGCACTTCCCTTAAAAAAAAAACAAGCATCAAAAAAAGACAATAAAAAGGAAATGGAGGAGGATTTTGCACACTAGAAGAAAGCTCGACAAGCTTTCTTCTAGTAATGCATAATAGCTCTGGTGGCTCCATTTATTTAATCAGATCGAGCTCTGGAGGCTCCATAATACCACGTAACTAATTGGTTATAGCTTTCATTACTCATAACCAAGCAATTAGCACAATCTACAAATAAAAAACAATCAGAAAATTTCAAGATTCAATTGCAGAAGTTAGCGTGTCAAGGTTGATGGACTCAGGGTTCAGAATTAGGATGTCAAAAACTGAAGAATCACAACATGGAGATTCTCTAAGAAGAAACAATTGATCATTGCAATATTACAATCTATGTAAGATTTTGCAGAGTTGATTGCCTATGTGATGTCTAGAGAATCTTAAAATGCATATCCATAATACGAAATAGACAGGACAGACAGCCAAATTACATTACAGTGAGTTATCATGAAGAACAAGACACTGAAAGTACCTGCAGCAGTTCTTGACAGGAATCCATAGTAAGAAATCCTACACTAAAGAATCTTTCCGCTAACAGGACTTGAAACACAGGCAGAGCTACTTCGCACAACTCCAAAGCAATTGACTTTACTTCATCACTAACACAGCCACCACTTAATATGGTATTGATAGAACCAATATGTAGCCTAGATTCACCAAGAACCGAATCTTGCCCCTGAAATAGAAGAAGAAGAGCAAAGCCCCACAAAAATCGAAATTCTTCTGAACCCAACTCAACCATGCTATAACCAGAAATTAGGTCTGTCATAGACTGGTTTTCAGTTTCTGAGGATCCTTTTATGCAAGTGTTCAAAGGAACTGCATCTAACGCCACCGCTTGCATGATCAGTGGCCAAGCTTCTTCCAGACATGCTAGCAACTTAGTTGAAACTAGCTTAGACTGAATCCCATCAAGAAATGGTTTCCACTGCATGTAGTTCATATTGGAACATGGGAAAGAAATTGCAAGAATTAGGATAGAGAGACAGAGAGCAACTACTTTAAGGACTGTTTGGACATGCGACATGAAATCATGATTTGAAATCAAATTGGAAGTTTTTGTTTTGGACATCCAATTTGGTTTAAGTTGTATTTTTCTCATAAACATGAAAATCCCAAAAGATGTGGAAACTATCAAATTTCTCAATTCTTATACAATTTTATCGAATGAGCAAACCATAGTTCATAAATAAGATATCGGAATATTCACATTGATAATTGTTTATCTCAATGTTCCTTTTAGAAATAAATGTTTGCGGTTGGGAACTTCCAAATACACATAATTTAATAAAAATTTACTAATCAACAACAGTAGTAGCTAGTTATTCTTTAATATAATCATTTCATATGGTACGACAATCTCTTTACACCGAGCATGAGCCTTGCTTTGCGAAATTTAAAATGAAGGGTCTTATTTTACAAAATATAAACTTATGGTCAAGTTTTATACTTCGGAAAAAATTGAAATCATGATTTGGAAACCCAAATCACATTTTTCCTTTTTTTTTTTTT
>DF357277.1:18640-37579 GCA_000787875.1 Solanum virginianum | reverse complement strand
GAGATCCGATAAATCAGATGATGGATAACTGATATTACCCATGATAATCAAAGAGTGTGGATAACTGATACTCACAGAGATACCGATGCATCATATTCAGAAAATATGAATACCTGAACATGAGAAACATAGGACAATCCAGCTGCCTCCACAGTCAACAGTAAACCATGCAAAGACCAAATTCTTAAGCCAGTGTTTGAACTTTTAGCCAGAGAAGAAAGTGAATTAACAGTAGCAGGAACCAAACTTGACAATGCAATTCCCCCTGCACTGTAAAAAGGATAAATAGAATGAGGACTTCAATAACTAACAAGAAACTATTCAAACACTATACTCAGACACTCTTAAGTGCAGGAAGATAATTTTAGTTTCAAGAATGCATTATAATCAGACAATCAGTCATTGCCGTTACACCTTTATTCGCCTCATTGCACATCAATTTGATATGCTGCTCATGGACAATCAGAATTATGGTGCATTTATAGTTGAAACATTCGCCATAATTACAAACATCAAAGATCTATTCTATGGAGGAAAGGGGATCAAGATAGTAAACAGTAGTTGTGGAAGAAATGTTCATGGAAGAAAGGCAAATACTAAGTTGCATCACCCAAGCTTACCTGCGATGAATGCAACCAAGAGACAGAGCAACCGAACCAGCATAGTTTGAATCTACAGCAGAATTTATATCACCAAGGAGAACTCTTGTCTGCAGTGATACACAACAGTTAAAATGAGAACAAAAGAAGAGCACTTACTGGATAATTGAAGTTTTTAGGAATTGAGGTTCTTCGGGATTCAATAACACTAGTTGCATGACGCTAGTAGATGCAAATCAGAAAGCTGTCCTAGAACCAGGAGGTTATGAAAAATACAAATGGAACCAACCAATCTGGCAGTAAACACATCATTTCCTAGACGAGCTAATAAACCAAGTCCTTCGGATGATGCTCTGCGTTGAGAAGCACAAATGTCACCCTCAGCCAGAATGCTCTGTCAAGGTAAACATCTAAAGCTAAGAAACACTGAAAAGGGTAAAGAAAGGCAACAGCACCAAAATAGCATTAAAAATAGTGAAGAACCTGAAAGATAGACTGTGCCAAACCAAGTACTTCCAATTGTAAGGGTTCAGGACGTAAAGCAAGCAAGGCCTGTCAGGACGGCAAGCACAAGAGAAGCAGATGTAAGTAAAGAAAAACTCCACATAAGCCACAGAAAGTCTAAATATTTAAATCACCTTCAGGCCAGATAGCAGGCCCACACATATGTTTGTAACACTGATAGCATGCCAAGCTTGTTTCTTTCCAGATTTCAGACACTGCTCAACCATTTCTAGGAGTGAGAGCATTCCCCCAACATCCTGAGAGGAACAATGACATACTAAGTTGCAAGCTACCAATGCCTCTGGATTTACTTGGCCAATGTATCAACCATATTCGCTTACCTCAGAAGCAAATATATTGCCAAAACAGAGGAGCTTCTGATTTACTGACATTTTGCTTATAGTTTCCGGCTTCATGATCAGTAACATGCATTAGCAATGGATATCAAACAAGGAAAAATAACTGGAATTCTCTTCATGGCTTCTGAAGTTGTATGGCGTCAAGCAAATCATATTCTTCCTAAAACGCCAACCTCATCATGAAAATTCTTTACCTTAGGAAAGCTCGGAAGCTCGTTAGCCCATAGACATGGTACCAGACCATCATTTCCACCTTGAAATGAGCGAAGTTCATCCTCAAACAAATCCCTGGTTGAACAATCAAGAAGATGAATGAACAATTTGTACATTGTGTTATAACAACCTAGTCAGAAGGAAACAACATTTGGTATGATGTGGAAATCATTGACAATACCATGATTGAGTAAACAAAGTTATTCCCCCAGAAATAATAGATGATCCAAAGAAAGAAAGGAACAAGTTCCATGATTTTAGTATTAAGTACCTGCCAGGGTTCCAAGGACCCAGCCAAGCATCTCTTTTGTCTAACAGCATCCTCAAGCATGAACTTTCCTCACATTTGGAAGCTTCCCTGTCCCAAAAAGAAAGAATAATGAAGTAGCTCTTCCAACAAATGAAAAGAAAAGCGGAACATACATGCCCTTGTAGAAACGAAAAGGAATGACCCTGCCAGGGAAATGCATAGCTATGTCACAGCTAATGAGCTGGATCAAATATTCACCTATAAGGAGTTGCACATATCTGAATAAGACGGGCATGGTCTCTTCGATATACAGTTGGATCTGAAATCGACTGATAGGCTATTAGTGTCTTGATGATAAATATGTCTGATGCCTGTTTAAAAGTCATTTGGTCTTTGGCTGCCAACAGCAGTATATATGATAAAGCCCTGTGTTAGCAAATTCCACAGATGTAAGTGACAGCTGCATAAGACTTACCATGCAGAAAAAATATATAAGAAGGTTCTTCTTTCACATGTATCTTTACCTACTAAGGTATAGCAAAACTGGTTCAAGCAAGATCCCCTTGTTCACAGCACCATACGAGACGAAACTCTTTATGAATGCTGTCAATGCATCCATTGCAGCTGACCATACACTACAAATAAAAAAGAAAGATCTTCACCGAGTCATAAGCAGTCACAGACTTAATAAAACTACAAGAAAGTTTTATGAAATAAAATTGTACAGAAACACAAAGTGACATCTGCTTGAACTACACAATGCGGCAATGAAGAGCAAAAGGAGACTAAGTATGGAAATTATATTAAAATGTATATCCAGCAGAGCGTCATATATTATCTGTTTGCTAACAAAAATATTTCAACAATATAAATGCAACTACTACACCTCAACCCAAAATTACGTGGGTAGAATTTAAGAATCATCAATGTCCATTTCACTTCATTTATGCCTGTTTCATTCACTACTCAATTGCCTTTAAGAACAAATTAGAGATTCTCTCAAAGTAGGGATTCTTTGAATTTCACAACCATGCCTACAATGCAACACAACCTTCAGCAAAAATTGAAGACTCGTGAATAATGCTAGAGTGTCAATAACATCCAAACCTAAGAAAGATAGTTGGCAACAGATCTACGGGTACTTAGCTACACTGTTCTTCTATTTGCTAAGTTTAAATGAATTCCAAGTAACAAGAAGTTGTTTTTGGTTGAAGAGAAATTTCTAGGGCCAGTGACACACAATTCAAAACTCAGGGATGGTAGGCTCAATCTGCTCCTCTATCCTTTTCCACTTAAATACAAACCTTTTGTTTGTGGTAAGGTTCGTACCTGTGGCATGTGCTAACCCACACGTCAAGCATTGTGCTGTAACCACTAGACTAAAAGAGTTATCCGTTGAAACAAATGAAGGGCAGGGGAGTATCATGGAGAAAGATATTCACAATAGTTCATCAGAGTAAAATGGCAAATTATCCATCGAATAAGAAGATATAGCATAAAAGGGGCTGGATTTGTTTGGATATGTTTACATATAATCTAAGTTGATGTCACAACCATGTCGACACGACATGGGTGAGGTTGTAAGATCTGGACTGGGTACGCAATTGATTAAGAGTACTGTTGACCAAGATCAATTGAGAAATTTGAGACAGATACAATGAGTTATGAAATCAAAACAAAAACTAGGGTGAGATTATAATTGAGGCATATGCTTTTAGCGTTAAAAGATATTTGTTTAAAAGTGTGCTACCAAAAGGTGTTTTAAAGATATTAACAGGTCAACGTCACTGCTAAATGTGCAATGAACTTAAGAAGTCTATCATGGCCTCCATTATCATTCGCAAAGAGATGTTACACACACACACACACCAAAAAGAAAAAGAGAGAGAGATGCATTTGCACTTCCAAATTCAAACTTACTCTAAAAAATTTGTGCATTCCTTTCTTTTAAATAGTCTACCATCATCTACCATAACTTAGGTATATCTTTATAACTCTATTTTTAAACATTTAAATTTTGTTTAGCTGAATCCCAGAACCTATATCCATACATGGATCCATTCCCCGAATTTTAGAATACATATCATGAAGGAACCCACTTCTAGATCCCCACCCGTATCGGACACCCACACCTGGCTCTGAGCAACTTAGTACATAATATATATATTTATCTTCTTCTTCCATATCAACACTAACACTACTGACTAATAGACCAGCAAATCAGAACGAAAAGTATGGCCTTCAGGCTTTCATCAAGCTGGCTCTGATAGTTTGCCCACAAATCTACTTTCAAATCTGAAGTCACTAATGCTTGCATTTAGGTTAGGCTGTCTACAGGTATGCAGCTCTTTCTGAACCCTGCTAATGAGAGATGCTTTGTGCATCAGGCTGCCCTTTGTGATCTCTCCCATTCACTGCATTATGTGCAAGCAAGGCAACAAGGATCAAGGACATCTATTCCTCCATTCACTCTCTTACAAGGAAGATTCATTTTTTGGTATCTCCTATAAAACAAATCTGACCTCTTCAGTCTTGAAGTTCATTTTTTTTATCATTATTTTCTGGCTATTGGCACACTTGACAGCAACAGGCCTGGAAGACATATGCAGCATTTAGAGATGTTGCTGTATCTCAACAAAGCATGACTACAAATCATAGTTACTGTATCCATCCATCTAATGTGAGTCAGAGTTTGATACTGGCTGATCCAACATGAAGGCTCTAGGCTGACTAAAATGATATTAAACAGTAGATATGCACACAAGGTTAACGTGTCATTACCCAGATGTAATTTTTCCTAAAATAATAATAAATATTTCTATAAATCTTTTTTTTTTTTTTGGAAACTTTAAAAGTTCAACATGTCTTTTTCTTTATTTTTTAGGAAAAGCTACACTTGCCAGGGTAGGTGTGTTGAATTAAAATAAATTCACATACCTAACATGCCATGTATAACTTCTCTTCAAATTGTAATAAATCATTTTCTATAAGTTTTACACATCTAACCTTATGTTAGATTGGAGATCTTTTGTTTCACTGATATGGCGTTCTGGATTTCCTTGGAATGCAGAAGCCCATAAAGACAGAATATCGAAAACTTGATCCTCGAGTTCCTGCATCGAATGAAATAGCACCATGAGAAACAAAAGAGCAGAAATTGTACCTCCAAAACCAATTACTGTACCTCTTTTGGCATGCACGCAAGCAGTGAGGACAAGAGCATCCACCCAGCCTCCTTTTCAACAGCTGCTGCCATTGGATTCCGACTTGATTCCATTATCATTTTCTTAGACAATTCAAGTACTGATATGGGCAACCTGGAAAAGGTCCCAAGGAAAAAGTAAGATAAGACGAAAAAAGTATGAAAGGACATGAATAGATGATGCTTCTAACAAAACTATAGAAGATGCATTTAACGGGAAAAATAAAGAGGATGAGATAATAGTCCTGGCAGAAGAGATGATGATAAATGAAGGGGAAAACCTATAATCCTGTCAAATCCGTTTTAAGATACTAGTTACCATAGTGTTGATTCTGATGTACAATACCAGAATTTTGATTTGTCATTTTCTTTTCTCTATGATCCCAATTATATAATAATAGAAACTATAAGAATCCCAAAACAGCACATAATATGTATCACTACATTAGAGTACAGAAACAGGTTACTAATAGAGAATGGATTTTGGGGAGAAAAATACAGCAGAGAGAAGTTCGAGGAAACATACAGCTTAGTAACATTGTAATGCAAGGTAACCAAGACAATGATACAACTGTTACCCATTGTTCTTCAAATAAATATGCATGCCTATCAGTCGGGTACAGATACAAATTGAAAACGAGACCTCACTGTTGCTTAATCTACAGCCAAAATGTACGGTTAACAAGATCTGCTACATATTTTTTTATATATTAAAAAATATCTAATCTGCTAAGTATTGTTTTGTTTTATCAAGTAAACCCATTTCATTCATAAACATGGCCAAAAATCTGGTCGTATACAAGGGGCAACCCAAAAGGTGAAGAATCTACCAAAAGAAATGATTGTCTACAAACTCCACCTGATCTTCTATATAATTGGGAGCTCTACAGGTGCACTAAAGATAATAAGGGGCCAGAGGCTACTCCTGGAGCAAACCTCAGAGTCCAACCTTAAAAGCTCTGGTAAATACTGTTCTCAGTCAAATTTCCAGCAATACAAAGATTCAAAAGTATGCTCTTCAATAGGTGTTAAATACTGTTTCCTGTCAAATAAATTTCTCACTAATGTCAAGTGTTCTAGAACTATCCCAAAATATTCCACTAATTAAAGATCCTGAACTTCAAAGTATCCAATATAAGGCCAGACAACTTGTTCATTCACGGATGACTAATCTATGAAAATTGATGAGACTTCTATTGCTAGCCTACTCGTATTTCAGATGTACATAAACCAAACAGCAATTCAAAGAGCTATGGAAAAGAATCTGAAGTTGACACTTTAATTAGAACAACTGTCTGCACAAAAGAATCAGTTCTCAGGTGAGAAATGCTTTAACTTCTCTCAGCTAAGTGCATTGGAGCATTCTAGGAGTTAGGACTAAACAAACTTTCCCAAGGCATTTGTAAATGGGAAGCTCGTATAAAAGGACGAGACTAAGGTATGCTAATAAGTACGGAAACAAAGGCAAAACATGCAGAGATTCCACAAACTGAAGAAATATAAATAACTAAAACTACAATAGTCATAACTCGCATGGAACTGTAAAACGCTAAAGTTTAACCATAAATGGAGGAAGTCATTTGTAATACGATCTAACTGGTTGTTTTTGCTTCAAAAGCCTACTGGCTTTTGCTTTTGTAATTTGGCACTGTCTAGTTACCATAAATCAATGACAATATCTTACTTCATCTACAAAAAAAATGGAGGAAGTCATTACCGAGATGGATAACCAAGAGGTAAGTTAGGAGAAATAGACACCAAAGCTGCCAAAACTGCAGCCTGACCATCTAGACACTCCAGCTCATACTTTAGATTAGTTCCCTGTAAATCACACGGAAAAATAGACCATTGAACCGATTAGTCCCTGTAATAGAACATGATGCACAATTGGACTTCAGGAGGAGGAGAGAAAATGTCAGTTATGGAGCATAACTCCTTTGAGAGAGGAATAGAAGAGTTATTGAAGGGGTGGAAATGAATTACTGCAACTGAGGTTTTTCTTTGGGTTTTGGCCAATTTTATGCACCTATGATATTCTTCTTACTGTAGATGATGGGATATCATTTGCATAACCATATTTTATTACTAGGTCCTCCACTCTTTTATACTTATTGTATACCGGGCTTTATACCATAGTAGCAATAGAAGTATACTTTCATCCCCAAAAATAGTAATACCACAGGAGAGATGATGATAAATGAATCACTAGCACAGACAAATCTTCTACCATTTGTCCAAAATAGAAGCAGCAAAAACCCTTCTGGAATTTCTTTTTAATTGGACAATTCCATTTGGATTCTGAGCAGTGGAATCTTTCAGTTTAGGCAAGTAAAGAATTCCATCAAATTCACCTAGTTATAGGAGAAAATCTAATTCTCCAGAAGATGGACAAGAATGTAATATCATAAACACAAGACTCCTCAGTGACATAATCAAAGAAAAAGTTTAATCGAAGTAAAAGTTTGCTCCATAATCTCACAACACACTTCAGCCCGTTTATCATTGAGCAGGACAAGATCCTTTAAGCAGAAAATACAGAATACAACAAAGACAGTAAGATATCTGAAAAGGGCAACCTAAACCTTACTACATTCTTCTAAAAAAAATCTCCAAAGTTGCACTTATACAACTAAAATCACAAAACAAAAAAAATGTGAAGAAGTGGCAATTATTGATAACCGCCCAAACAGATTCCAGTGTTCAAATGTTTTTTCCTTTTGATCAGTATTTCAGAGTCGTAATGTCGACATCATATATTTCCATTATGCTTATGTTTTAATTCCAGATAGCAAATGATTGAATTATATGCTGAAAGGTTTGTTCAATCCCAAAAACATGTAATTTTATTATCTATGTTGTTACTACCTACAACAACAAAGATGAGGACCATGTTCAGGTGGAATCTTAAGGGTCCATGGTTTATGATGGTAACAGAAGGAAGTGAATGGAAACAACAAGCCAGAATTTCATAATCAGACCGAGAGATGTATTAACCTTCTTCTTGATGTTTCCTATCCTCCTTGGGAATCAAGCCAACCATCCAAGATGGAGAACTACAACCTGGTGTTTATAATTACATTGGGTATGTTGATGTTTATAATTAAGTAAGAAGGCACCATGAGCAATGAAAGATGCAGTTTCTGCATAGGATCTTGAATATGTAAAATTAGAGCGATATGCTATAGAAATGTTAACACGAGAACCATTAAGTAGGTACCACAGAGAACTAAAACTCATATAGGTTCGATAACACTTCTAACAAACGTTGCCACCACTTTCATTTTATTCAAAGATGAATGGAAATAGAGTTCAAAATGTCAAATTGACTTGCATATATATTAGAGGCATGGAAGAAAATATTAAAGTGATTTTTCTCAAGACTGTATATATATATACACACACACATGTACTGAGAAAATAACTGTAAAAGTTTATAATTCGAATAGTTAGATGAATCTGAATTCTGAAAGTTGCATAAACTAATATTACTCATAAATGTAAAAACATCTCAAAATGAAAAGAATAAATAGGTGAACCAAGACTTGATTCTTAAGAAAAGGAGACAAACCAACCTAAGTTCCACTTCCAGAAAATTGGAGACTAACATCTTTATATCTAGCGATGTGGTTGGCTGGCCTAGTGTATGGTCCCACAACAACAGTTTGACAAGACATGCATAACCTATTTCCACCAAGAAATGCAGTTTGGAGCGATTGGATAAAAATGTTGAACAGATATACACATCATGACAACCAAAGGAACTGACAAATTTAAACCAAGCAGATAGAGCCAGAACAAACTAGAGAATTGAGCACTATATATATGTCTTGGCTTTACCTTTTCAAATGAAATATTTTCTCTGATTGCTCCAAGCATTGTTACTGCATAAGAGATCAAACCACCAATACATGTAGGATCAATCTCAGCTAACGCACGCAAGGTCAAAGCAGCCTCAACACGCACCTAATAAAGCAAAATTATTATCAAGGAGTCAGAAGATAAGTACCAGCCAGACCACCTATAAACTAAGTAAATGTAGGATTAAATAAAAGACCTTGGATGTTCCAACTTGGGAAGTATACAAACACATATTACAAATCCAAAGGTCTAAACAGGATCTCTCCCATCCTTCACTAATGGGCCTAACTCAAAACCTCAAAAGAGAGCCCATGAGATGTGTCAAGAATATTGTAAAAAATAGGTGATATCCATAGAAAGGCCCCCTAAGTTGCCACCAACTACAAGAAAGAGATCTTAGTTTACCAAGTGACCAAACATACACCTCCAATTGGCATATGTGTGCCTCGTACATACCCCAATCTAACCTAGGACCACGTGTGTGCTATGACTGCTATCTTAGTGCTGGTTTTCTCAAGCAATAACATTTTTCTTATTCAACATAAAAGAACTTACACCTATTTAGCACCGAGATAGAAACAAGAGTCATTTCTGCAAAAATTAAAATAAATTGCAAACTTTGTCAGACACAACTGGCTTATGGCACCTCATTTAATTCCCTTTATGTGTTCGTCCTTGAAAAACTCAAGTCTTGAAACATGCTAGTATTTATTCCCATATCAAGGAAGTCTCATACCAACCTAGCAGAAGCTTACCAATGGTGCATGATGGGAAACTGCAGAAACAACTGTGTTATCAAGAACTTCCTTAAATTCAGCAGGAACCTGCATAAGGGCATACCAATTACTAACCAATCACTACTTCTACAAAGCAATCTAAACAGACATATCATAGACCAAAAGCTTCTTTGGAGAACAAACGTCTGCAGAGGCAAACATGAATTTCAATGAGTAAAGCAATAAGCTCAAATCAATTCATCCTAGAAACAGATAACTCAAAGACCTATCACCTCCTTGCTTCAACCCTGTTGAAGAAGTAAATAGGTGAATATCAGCCAAGTCAAGACAAGTAATAGCATCAGCTGGCAGACTCTTGCTCAAAATATTTTAGTTTTGAAGCACAGGTTAGTAGGTTAAGATCAAATTCCCACGCACATAACAAAATTAAGTCCTCGTGATTCAGACCAAACATCCCAATGCGAAAGAACTTAATTAAATATCTGATAAACCTTGTGGAATAGCTAATGTGGAAGGTATATTATTACCCTTCAAGTTCATTCTCTTAATTTCCATGAGACCCTCTAGCAGTTTTTGTGAGAACTATACACATTTCACTGGACTCTAGCAGTATTTGTTAAAGCAACAACCTCATAACTCTGGTAATAATCTATCAAATGATGCATAAAGTGAAAAAACACAATAGGCACAGTTTGAGCATTAAACAAAGTGGACAATAGGTCATAGGTCCTAGATGAAAAATCTGGATAAGTTCATATGTTAATCTACATATTCAGACTTAAAAAGTATACAGAGATTAACTTGAGGTCTCATTATTTTTTTTAATTCAGTAAATTAATGTTGACATTTGTACATAAGCTGCCATGCCCCTACTCATTTGGATTGAGCACAACTGTTGAAATGTACAAAACATATTGAAGGAGAAAAGCTACTAATACAAATAAAAAGATCATTCACTTAAATTGTGCACATAAACAGATGCAAGAAAAACAAGTTATTCCACAATTTCCTCAGTCTAATTCTTAGATATCGTCATCAATCCCAACCCTGTTGCAAGCTTACTGACCCATAGAATATTGACCACAGAGAGTTATATTCCGCAAACAGCATATCGCATGAAGTCAAGAATCTAGCCGTGTTCTATTAAGTACAGCTGAGACTTGAGATAAAGGATCAAAGGTTCCTGATGTGAAAGATTGGTTAAAGTATTTTATGAATAGTGAATGTTATTGGTAAAAAAAACATGTGTAAATAGATGCACTAGAAAGAAGAAACAACACTGATGAATGCTCATAGGGATACTGATTTTTCATGAAGAGCATTCCCACCTTGTGCTGTCAGATACTACAACATGATACAATGAGATCCAATAGTTCTTGAAGGAGAAGAAGGATCTACTATGCAATTGCGAATGACTTTACAGGTTTTCCCTTAGACTACACATGACATTGCACTTGTAGACAATTGGATGAAGTGTGTAAAAACAATCTTTTCTCTGTATAACCAGTGTACCACTTGTAAACATGAGTTTTCATTTTCTGGCAATAAAGGTCTAATTACTTTTCAGCAGAAATGATCCCGTGCGTGCAAAAATGTCAAAAGGTCATAGGTGGTAAAGTTTCCAGTCTTTAATAAACCAATCAAAGAAAATCAGGCTGCATATAATTCCCAACCAGAGGTAGTAAGTAGCCTAAGCAAATCATCCATGTATTAATAAAGTGAGAAAATAACAGATAAACATATGCAAAGCAGAGAATACTGTCCTTCACCTCCCCTAGAGTTTTCAACGCATAAGACATGGTTCGCAAAGCAGCAACACGCATGGAAGGAGTAGCATCAGGAGATTGAAGCTGTAGAAAGCAACTGTCAGAGTATATCAGGTGACAACACACTGCAGATCCATCCAAAATACCATCCAGAACCTCAACATAAAATTTTCAGAAAGCAATTCACTCGGACATACCTGTTTGCCCAAAATAATCAACAGGCCTCTCTGAGTAGGTTCGCTCATTTGATCAGTTATGCCCACTCGAAGTATGTATAAGATGCAGGCCTTCAATTAATCAACAGAACTGGTGAGACATTGAGTCAAAATCTCGAAATCGAAAAAATGTATATAACAAAGTAATGAAGATGACAAAACACTGTAATAGTATTTAAGGTAAGGACCAAGTGGATACAAGTTGAATAGACACCAGTCTCACATTTTGGCATTTTGAGATAAGATTACCTTTTGGTGGTCCGCACTTTCATTCAGCTCTTTTTAACAACCAAAATTCATGCTTCAAAATCATTAGCTATTGGGAGTTGGTGAGTCCCCACAATAGAAAAGTTGGTATCTAAGCAACTTTGCACTTAAAAACACGTCTTTTAAGAGATGATATATAGTATATCATAGTATAGATTTTATTCTATTTACGAATCAAATTAGAATGTCCATGGAAATACATAAGCATTTTAATTGACGTTTATATCCGTCAAATTCAAGTCACATAAAAAGCACACGATGATCAGATTTCCAGAATTATAACTTCAATCTAGGCTTCAGTCAAGTATCTTACAGATATAAATCTAATTTCATATACTAACATCCACAAGTCATTTTCAGAAGCTATGAAGAATTGTTGATCTTAGGCATTCTTGACTCAATTAAAGTAATGATGAGAATTCTCATCCAGAAACAACATGAATGTATCTATATTGGATAGTCATCTAGTGCAAATAAATAAAAACAGGGTGAGGGCCCGAGTGGAGGCCATCACCAAGATTTGTCATACATTAGCAATTAGACATTGAACACTTCATTATTTGCTTCCTAGAGTGGAACAAACAATCTCTTTCACTTCAGCAGCAGACAAAAAGAGAATATGGCAATGAGACCAGTGACCAACTAGTTAAATATGACACAATTAAATAAAAAAATTGTGGGGTAAAAATGGACTACATACCAGTGCTTGAGCATCAAACAAACTATCAGCACGAAGCATGTCCATCACTTGAAAGATGTACTTTTCAAGCTCAGTATCAGGGTGAAGATACTTCAAGCGAATTGCCTGAAAAGAGGAACTCATCAATGGTATGTTCTGCAAACATAATTTGCATTAAATTCTTCTTGTTTTTTGGTTTGGGGATATGGGGGCTGTATCATATAGATTGCACCAAGGAGTGAAAAAGTGCACGATATGAAAAAAAAAATAGGCACATCAACAGACAAGTCAGTCTCTATATTTGGTAAAAGTACAATGTCAATATATTATATCTGCACAAAACTTTTATGAGACAAATTTTGCCCTCCTTTTTCCATCTTCAGTTATAGAGAAGGTGGGACATAAAACCCTATTTATATCAAAAGAGGACAATGGCTTCCTTGATGACTACAAAAATATTCACAGGTAAAGACTTGGACAGACAATCCACGTGCATATGAAAATTTGAAATTCCAAAGCAGTATAAATTGTTTATCCACCATCCCAGGAGGCGAGAGAAAGAAAGTTCAAATATAATAGAGGACTTATTTATTCATTTCTACCTGGAGAAAAGAAACCCATGACAAGGTAAGGCCAACTCGCAGAACTTTCGACCGAGGCCCACTAGCTGCAATTTATTAACTAATCAGAAACCAAGAAATCATTGTAAATCTTCACAGGGTTTTCAAGCAAAGAAATACAAACACTGAAACAAAGAATCATGTAGCAATGATAATTATGTGTAAGAAGGAGAGACAAACATGTCAAGTTACACTTTGCAAATGTAATACTGAGAAATCAAGCATGGAGATGTTAAATCTGACTTTTCAATGTGAACTACTTCACTTATCAGATAGCTAAAACAGATGCTTCAAAGACAGCTAAAAAAGATGTTCCGAAAAAAATGGATAATCCAACTAGTAATCTCCTGTGGTTATGGATTTGTAACTAACAAGGATACTGTTGTTTGACCTAGACAGATCCACTCATCATTACAATGGAGCAGTACAATCAATTTGCCAATGCTCAATTGTTATAACTTTTGAAAGATGAGCAAAACTGAAAACCGCAACGAGAAGGAAGCTCTATATTTCTTGTTTGAGATTGGATTTTGATAGACTTTTTACAGAAATTTGAAAATTTTACAACTTCTGACTAAAACTAGTTGTGTTTCTATAAGACATTCAAACCCCAGGGAGAGCTGCAGAAAGAAACAGAGACACCAGTACATATTACGGTTAACGCTCTAAATCAGGAGAACATGCCACCTTTCCACATTCTAATCCCAATGATTAATGCGTTTATGACGTACATTCACTGCAATGATTATTCTGGCAATTGAAACACACATATTACAGTTACACTAAAAAGGATATGAGGAAGATGTTACATGTACCTTTTACAAATGGCAAAGTTAAGTGTCTCTCTAAACCCCCATCAAGTTTCTTGGGAGTGAAATGATTTTTTCCCCTTGGTTGTACCTAATGAGCATAAGCAAAGTGAGAACAAGCGATATAAATCTTTTAAAAGCACTTAAGAATATATTTATCTCCTTCTCCAATTCGAGGGGTTCTTTTTTGCCCAGATTTTGTTTCCTTTATTTTTCTGGGTTCCCTCGTCTTGGTACATTCTCTTTCATTATATCCTTTTCCTTCTTTTAATGAAATCATATTACTTTATCAAAAAGCACTTACAACCTGTGCGTCAGGATTCATCCCTAGACCAAGCAATGCTCCCAAAGCTTCGGCAAATGCATCCCTTACGGATGACACAGGATCTTCAAGGGCCTGCAAAATGCAGAGTAACAGATTCTTTTTTTTACTTCCAATAGGGTGAGAAGAAGCATCCCAATTAAAATGGGAAATTCAAAGGTGAAGAGAAATTCACCAACCTTGACACAAGATGAAGCTGCATTATCAAGTTCTCCAACCCCTAATCCTGGCCCTCCAATGCTCGCAAATGCTTTTAGACATCTAGCTGCAGCTACTCTAACGATAGATGATTTGTCCACGATCCCAGTTCGCATGATGATACGAAATGCATCAGTATATGCTGAGGCAGCAGCACCTCCACCAGAGCCTTCCAAAGCATTTTGAAGCATCTGTAAAGCCTCTTCTCTAACAAAGTCCTGAATGAGCAAGTGGTTATATAATACAACACCAAGTTTGAAATGCTAAACCATTTTCTTTTCATTAGGTTTTTTTCTAAGTCAAATAAATGTTTGAAAAGCTAAAGGTGAGCTTGAAGGAAAAAGAATAGAAGATTTTGTACTACATATGGACAGACCTTCAGAGTGAAGTTCAACCAGATTTTCTATAGTGTGTCAATTAAATTATTATTCAAAAAATTTCGATAATATCAACTGATTAAAAAAGTAAAGACATACAACACCTATTACGCACCAAAGCAAAATACCCAAGAGTTCTCCATAAATCAACCAAACTCTTTTCAGCTCCCTTAGGCTATAATGACAGCTCACATATCTCAACCTCCCACAAGTACACACTAATCATCAGTCCTAAAACTAATCCCAGGCTGGATATTGTAAAGTGCATAGCCATAACCTAAGGCTTATTTACATTCTTGTTTGAGAAGGGGAAATGGTGTTTATAAGAGGTCCACGCAGATCATAACATCAAGCTATAATTGGCTTCAAAGGAATCATAACCACAGGCTCTAAATTTGATGACAAGCCCAACGTAGAACAGTTGGGACGAATACAACAAAACTTTAAAACGCAACATCTGCAACATTACTGGACTTCATAAACTAGTGCATTTGTTACACAAAATTCCAACTGATGTCAACTCCAGAAAACCATAGGAAGCTCGTCTACTGTGTATCGTATCTGATCAACTCATGTCTCAAGCCCATATTACATTAGTATCATATACTAACTTTCAGTTACTCATTTACTCAAAAATCTGCAATGGAAGTTATAATTTGGTTGAGTCTGGATTTATCAAAAGCAAAAGGACGACTTTCAGGAGGTGATCAGCTTTTCTTTGGTACCCAGTTGTTTTAAAGGGACAGCAATTTCAAAACCCAATTTCACCAGTATCCCTTTGAAAGGACCCAAATCAAGCTACACAACCAATAGGACAGCATTAATTAAGATGCCTCTCTGACTCGCACATTCTGAGGAAGTTAACTAGATTGTATTGCAAAAATAAACAAGGAAATTTCTATTCCTAGACAAAGAGATTCATGCTAAACACGTACTTTGGATGGACAATGAATGTTAAGGAAATCTCAGTACCTCATTGAACTTCAGTAGTTTTGTGACAATCATGGTAGTTTCAAGTAAGCCTGAAGTAATTCGTCTCCCAAAATAGCGATACAATTCTCCCAAGCACTCGGCAGCGCCTAAAATGCATTGACTCAGTTTAGCAACTCTTGTTTACTGAAGGAAATCTAATAATGCATATCAAGAAAAATACCGAAGGAAATCTCATTATGTATATCAAGAAGCATGACAAGGCATAGATTCTACATATCAATGAAAACAAGGAAAACAAGATTGCACCTGAAAACAAAGACATGGAAAACTTGATCCCATTCCACATAAGATAGTTAACGGATTGTTGACTTTATAAAGCCCGACTTCTCCAGCACAAGATAAACAAAAATATGGGTGACTAATTACAACAAAATTAATATGGAATACTAGATAAACTACTCAATGCTATGAAGCCACAAACACCAGATAATAACTAAAAGGAAACTTTTCCTGCAACAAATGATTCCAAGTTCTTCGCGCAACTATTACTGAACTAAAGCATAAACAACAGAAATCAAAGTTTTAGCGATTATTGACGCACCTGCGATTCGTTGAGGCTCGCTTTTCTTTCCATCAGAGAGAAATCCCTGCAAACTGCTAGCCCTGGAGTATATCGAAATACTGTCACCCTTTTGTATAGTCCTTGTCATTGCCACTGAGGCCAAATGACGCACTGGTTTCCTTGCGCCTAGCACAAGCAGAGAATAAAGTGCATCCTCACATTTCCTTTGACACAGCAATATAGAATCCTGAAATTTTACAACTTTAGGCATCCACTAATCCAACTCCTCTGCCACCACCACACACACACTCACATGCCCCATCTCACAAAACCAAATCTATATCATGTTAAGGTGGATCAACAACGATTCAAATAAATTTTGAAATTAATTAAACAATGAGTTCAAATTAGACCAAAATACACGTTCATTACATCTTGTGAAGGAAAGAGTGTTGATTTTCAACAATGGATCAATACAGATTAAACCCTTTGTATGTACTCCCTTCTTTCTATACTTTTACAAGAAAATCACCACCCTTGGTGTTTTTCAGTACTTTGTCCAATCAACCAAGACGGAAAGAAAATTTTGATAAGTGAGATATATAAACACTTATTCCAAGGTTTTTTCACAAACCAAGAGTTTAAGACAAGATTAGTAGGCTGAGACTAGGAAAGTAAAAAGAAGTTAAAGACTAGAGTGAGTTACGACAATTAATTCAAATAAATTTTGAAATTAATTAAACAATGAGTTCAATTAGCCCAAAATACACGTTCATTACATCTTGTGAAGGAAAGAGTGTTGATTTTCAACAATGGATCAATACAGATTAAACCCTTTGATGTACTCCCTTCTTCCTATACTTTTACAAGAAAATCACCACCCTTGGTGTTTTTCAATACTTTGTCCAATCAACCAAGATGGAAAGAAAATTTTGATAAGTGAGGTATATAAATACTTATGCCAAAGATACATATTGCATACATATCAAATCAGTACAGTACCTACTTGATATATTGATTCTTTCACTATCACTGTTTGACAGATGAATAGCAGATTCACAATGTATTCTGGAAGAGGCCAAATATCATGGAAACATCTACAGCTGCCCTTTCAAAATTTATTTATACGAAAACATTACAGTGTGCTTCTTTGATGACAACACTGACTGGCAAGGATATCCTAATTTCAGTTCAAGTAAGAAATAGAACGCAGTACCCCTATCAAACAGCCCAACAAGTGCTTTGCATTTTCCAAGAATTGTCAACCCCCATATGCAATAAAATCATCCAAGAAAATTCTGTTGCTACACAAGACAAGATTCATAAGGTTTTTTCACAAACCAAGAGTTTAAAACAAGATTAGTAGGCTGAGACTAGGAAAGTAAAAAGAAGTTAAAGACTAGAGTGAGTTAGGACAATTAATTCAAATAAATTTTGAAATTCATTAAACAATGAGTTCAAATTAGACCAAAATACACGTTCATTACATCTTGTGAAGGAAAGAGTGTTGATTTTCAACAATGGATCAATACAGATTAAACCCTTTGTATGTACTCCCTTCTTTCTATACTTTTACAAGAAAATCACCACCCTTGGTGTTTTTCAGTACTTTGTCCAATCAACCAAGACGGAAAGAGAATTTTGATAAGTGAGATATATAAATACTTATTCCAAAGATATATATTGCATACATATCAAATCAGTACAGTACCTACTTGATAGATTGATTCTTTCACTATCGCTGTTTGACAGATGTATAGAAGATTCACATTGTACTCCGGAAAAGGCCAAATATCATGGAAACATCAACTACTGCCCTTTCAAAATTTAGTTCTACGAAAACATTACAGTGTGCTTCTTTGATGACAAGACTAAGACTGGCTTATCCTTATTTCGGTTCGAGTAAGAAATAGAACGCAGCACCCCAACCAAAAAGCCCCAAGTGCTTTGCATTTTCCAAGAATTGTCAACCCCCATATGCAATAAAATCATCCAAGAAAATTCTGTTGTTAGATAAGATAAGATTAATAAAAAAAATTGACAAAACAAGAGTTCAAGACAAGATTAGTGGACTGAGACTAGGAAAGTAAAGAGAAGTTAAAAGAGTAGAGTGTGTTAGGACAATGTGAAAGTTGATCAAGATCTAAATACACTGACCTTGGACTCTTCGTCAATGGCAGATATGAGATCAGAAAGGAGATCAAAACAGAGGAGAGGGTCTGGAGACTTGTGAGAAGCTGAAGCGACTATTGATTCCAACTGCGCCACCAAGACTCCAAATCTTGATAGTGGCACTTCATCTCTCACAAAATTCTTCGCCATTGTTGAGCAAATCTTTAGGGTTTTAGAAAGCACACACTTTTCCTCATTAGTTGGAGTGAATACTGAGATGAAATCGGGAAAAAAAATTATTACGTAATGCAGAGATGAAGGGAGGAGAGAGATGAAAGAGCGGTAGATGGTATCGGG
>DF357277.1:0-18565 GCA_000787875.1 Solanum virginianum | reverse complement strand
GATCGGGTTTGGGGAGTGGGTGGGTTAGAAAGGGACTAGGCGGTAATTTATAGAGTGCTATCCCCGGACACGAATTTGGAAATTGTAAAACGTTGGAAATATGATATCCGAATGTTTGATTTCCCGTGCCAATATAAATTATTTTTTAATTTTAATTTATTAAATATGATAAATTTTGCATACATTCTACCTTCTCCAAACTTCATTTATGGAATTTCACTAGTATATTATTGTTGTTAATTTATTAAATATTGATAGATTTTTTTTATATATTTTTAAAATATTGTAAAATTATAATTGAAGCAGCTAAAGAAATATTATAAACTCATTGAAGCAGACACTTTAATACACAACTGCTTTGAAAAGATTAAATTAGAAAATTCACAAATTATTTTTTGTTGGCTCACCGAAAGCCGCAATATAAATTATTTTTTAGTCTCGATTTATGTAACATCAATAGATTTTTTGTCTATATTTCAAAAAATATTGTATAATTATAATTGAAGCAACTAAAAAAATATTATGAAATAATTGAAGCAGACATGTCAATACGCAACTGCCTTGAAAAGATTAAATTAAAAAGTCCTAATGAAATATTATGAAGTTGTTGAAGCAGACATGTCAATACACAGCTGCCCTAAAAAGATTAAATTAAAAAAAACCACAAATTATTTTTTGTTGGCTCACCAAAGGGTGCAATATAAATTATTTTTTAGTTTCGATTTATGTAACATCAATAGATTTTTTATCTAAATTTCAAAAATTATTGTAAAATTATAATTGAAGCAGCTAAAAAATATTATGAAGTAATTGAAGCAGACACGTCAATAGCAACTACTTTGAAAAGATTAAATTAAAAAATTCACGAAATATTTTTGTTGGCTCACTAGAAGCTGCTCAAGCAAGCAATCAAATAAGTTATTTTTAAGTCTCGATTTATGTGATCGATAGATTTTTTATTTATATTTCAAAAATTATTATAAAATTATAATTGAAACAGCTAAAAAAATTATTATTATATATTTCAAACACGCTCTTTGATGAGTTTACTGGTTTTCATGAAATCCAAATGAAAACCTTTTGAGAACTACGATTGATTTGAATAGAACAACACGTGTCACTCTTTAATGGATTTGTTGATTTTTATGAAGCAGACACATCAATGACACGGCCTTCACCAGGTACTAATAAAGTAGTCATTACTTCTTTTTCCACCCACTCATGATCTTCAATCACTTGCAGCCTAAGTGTCAATGTTGAGATTAGTCTCCTGAGAAAAATATTATCCTTCATTTAATTTTCAAAACTGTAATTATATATGTGCCAACAGAAATCATATGTTAATCAAGATCAATTGCATATAACTAAAGTTTAGACGATAAATAATCTTTAAATTATTTATTTATCGAATTAATCAACTATAGAAACTTAAACAGGCATCAAACACCATAAAAGAGTTGATCACAACATTATATTACTTTGCACACTAGCTAGACATATTTCTTAGTAAATCATTCTTCATATCCCATCAATACTAGCTGCTGCTACTACTACCTTAAATTTATTGATTAATGTAGATAAAAGCCTTGAGATGAGACATCATATGTTGAGTTGTTGGGTGAGAGAGTGGAGAATTATGCAGTATATGAAATGCATGTCCTACGCCTTTATAAACATGTTTCTCCACTTTAATTCCAGCATCTCCCAGCGCACTACACATTTCCAAATTCCTATCTTTGAGAATGTCCATCTCCGATATACAGATCAACACGGATAGCAGTTTCATGTTATTGTTATTATTCCATCTTGGGTTACACCACGGATGGTCACGATTCGACCCCACTGGCAACGCGATTCGCCAGTAAGTATCCGAAGCAGATAAATTCAAGGCAGAGTAGGAAGGCTGAACCGAATATTTCTCGGAATGAGTCCGCGATTCTCCCCCGAAAAATGGTTGGATTAAAATGAGCCCTTTGAGACACAAAGGCTTGATATTATTTAGCCTAAGGGCTACGTGATAAGCAATATTAGCACCAGCACTGTCACCACTAATGAACATGTTTGAAAAATTGCATTTACTGGACCACCAATTTTGTTCCTGGGCTTGATTTTTTAGCCACGTTATAGCGTGGAATCCATCGTCGTAAGCTGCTGGAAGACGATTTTCAGGTGCTAATCGATAATTTACTGACATAATTACACATCCAATTTTTGACGAAAGAGTCGATAAGAAATCATGGTAACATTTCCATGCAGCGGAGCCAACGGAGAAACCGCCTCCGTGAAAATAAACTAGTAAAGGTAGTTTATTTGAAGTATTGTGAGGGAGGTAAATACGTGACCATAAATTAGTTGGATTGTGAAAAATGACATCTTTGGATGTAACAATATTAGGTAGGGAATTAGGTGGGACATTTGGGACAAGAGGTGGTCTTTCAACGTGGCCATTCTTGTAAACTTTTATAACACCTTCAATTTCTTCTATTACATGGTCTTTTCTTACGTTGACATTTTGTCTTGGGTCGTATGAAATGGCAGTCACCATTTTTTATTTTTTGAAAATGTTTATAGTGAGTAATTTGGTTTGCTTTGTTGGGGTTTTGGTGGTGCATGTTTTGGGACTTTGGAGGTCCTTTTATAGAGAGATTTGATACCCCACTCAGCAAAAAAGTGAGGGATTTCAGGCAAAAGATGGAATTTTCTTTTTTTGGTCAATGTAGTTATAGTAATAAAAATTACACAAGAAAAATTAAATTAAATTATCAATTTATGAAAAGATAAATAATTCAAGTATTTATTTATAAAGGTCATATATGTTATGTATGTAGAGTATTTTCTTGATTCAAATACGGAAGAAGTAGAAGTCTATTATAAAATAGATAGATATTTATTATATTTGATTTTTAACTCGACTGTTCAAAACTTGCCTAGTATCGATATTACTTATAATCATTATTTTAATTATCAAAATGAAGGAATTACTTTTTTTAGTTTCGATTTGAGATTTTGGATTTGACTTTTAAGATCAATGGAGTGAATTCTTATTTTGTGTGATAGTAGAAATTGAGATTAGTCAAGTGTACAAAATATCATATTTGATTGTGAAGGGATATGGTCGGAGATACGGAATATATGAATGTACTATAGCTGAATCGGTGTGCGCCTAAAGAAAATCCTTTTTAATATTCTTAAGTCACCTGCATTAGTAGTTATGAAGAATTATATATTCTTGAGTTTTCGTAAAAGAGGTATATTTAAATTCTAAAAGTTTAATTAACTTTTTTTCCACTAATGCTTGAAACTTATATTGGATTATTAATATAATTCAAATTATGCAACATAGAGCTTATTTTGAATAGCGCTATCAATAATATTTTTTTTATAACTAAGTATATCATATGCATGTATCAAGCTCTATCTCGAAGATAGAAAAATTATTTATCAGATATTCATTTTACACTTAATAAAAGAATTTACTAATATCAGATAACTAGTCCTACTTCTACTACCATTAATCCAAACTGAAGTTAAAAGAAAATTAAATACAGAAACCTTTGGAAAAGCCAAGAGGTCAAGAACCTTCCATTAAATAGACAGCGAAAAAAGAAAACAACAAAGGGAAAGCCTATCTATTTCATGGAGTATCCTCTTTTTTCTTCATAAGATAAGGTTAATCGTGAAATGCAAATCAGTAACATGCACACATAGCTTAAGTTTATTTACAATAACAAATAACTTTTCAGAGCAATTTTGAAATTATGGTAACTAAATAAAATAATAATATTCTAATTAACTAATATAATTATATTAATAGTACAAACTGCGAGCGCATATAAAAAGTGTGACTACTGCAAAGACGACTAAAGGGAAAAAAAAGCTAAGGATGGCAAAAAAAAAACCTTATATTATCCTTAGAATTATAAGCATGCAAGTATGCAAAAGGGCAAGTGATGACTTAGTCAAAAAAGAATAACTCACGAATATTTGAAGATATGTCATGAAGATATGATTATCGTATTTTAAGGTCGACTGAAAATTAACTTTTGGAATTCTAAAATTCTATAACCTTTATACTTGCAAAGAGTTGTTTATCAGAAAAGTTTCTATAACTATCTCATATCTAAAATCTACTGACCCAACTAATTCAAATTCATGGTTCGTAAGATTTACTAATAGAAAAATTGGTCTATACCAAGAATTTATCCATTCTCGAATGTTTATAAGTCTTTGTGGTTCCAGTAGCAGCACATTATTACATCTTTATTATTAGAATAAAATCTTCTGTATGGGACCTACTAAATTTTTAAAGGTTGTTTGCTACAAGACTATCTTCACATTTAGGGAGTGCCAATTTGGTAACACGCTAGGAAAAGTATAGTCCACAATCTATTTTCCAGCACATGTAAAAAAGGTTAATTGATAGATCTCATTCGCATTTATCTAAGTTTCTATGAATATATTCTAGTTACTTGACGATAGCCCAAGAAATCACTGTACATTGTAATAATTTTTGTGGTTGAAAGTTGTTAGTTTTTGGATTAGACATCTATATTTACTGTAGATAAGAGGTAGGCTTTGTCAAATGTCAATTGGGTGGTTCACAAAGTTATTCTTCCACTAGGAATGTACATAATAATATAGTGGAACTTATCCCATTCAAATGTATGCATCTGCTAAGGCACCTTCATTATTTACACAAGAATTGAATGGGCTAATAATACTACAATGTCAACGTTGACTATCCATCCTTTTCAAAATCTAATGTACCTTTCAATAAGATTGTTTTTTTTACTAAAGACAAAAGAGTTGACCTATTGTCCATCTATTTGCTCGAGCTTTTTATCACCCTTTCTTGTTGTGGGAGGGGTAGGGGAACAAATGCCAAAGGTCCTCAGAGATTTAACAGTCTAATCTAATTAGGGCCTGTTTGGTACACTACCTCTACTTGAAGAAAAAGGAAGCACTATCGACAAACAAAATGTCAATGTCACTAGAAGACGATAAAAGGATCAAAATGTAAAATCAATCTCCATAAACAATTTAAGCCCATCGTTAGAAGCACTCAGCACATACAAATCCATTGAGAATATGTCTATTCCATGAGTTTATTATCCAAGGCTTGGTCACACTAACATTCACCGTCTAACTTAACACTTTCAACAACAACCCCACAACTAGAGTCTAGACAGAAAAAAATATACACAAACCTTACCACTACCTCATAGAAATAGAGAAGTTATTTCCGAATCTAACTTAACAATTTAGTCTTGGTAAATCCATATACATTCTTACCTAATATTATAACCTAATCATGGTAACTAACAAAATTTGGTGTTAAGAAAAAAAAGGAGTGTGCTCCCTGAGGGCCTGAATTGCAACTTCCAAACTCCGCCAGCCAGAAAACAATGAATACAGGAGAACTCATACAGGAACTAATTTGAGATTTAAAAAAAATCGATTGATTGATTGAAACATTGGTGGAGAACTACGAGTAACTTGGATGTAGAATAGAAGACGTGCTAAAATAAGCAACTGACGAACAAAATTCTCCACAACCATGAAAATGAAATTCACAACCCTTAATCCGTTTAACCTGCAGTGGAGATACAGTTCTATATGCAAACCCAAGCAAAAAATAACGCTCATTTCTCAGACCAATACGCCTGGTCTCGTACATCAACTACACCCATTTGGCCTGCCCATCTTCTTCCTAATTTCATTCTTTCACCAAGAAACACCAAATGAAAGCCACGAAAAGAAAAGGAAATGGATAATCACTGTCCTACGGATATTAGATGTACATGAAAAGAAAGCTAAGTTGGTTTCCGCATATTACGTCCTGCACGAATTACTTCATCAACAAGTAGCAGCTGAGATGCAATGACAGGGCTGCAAAGGAAAAAATAGAATATTGATCAGATGCAATACAACGGAAACTCACCTTTTGTAGGGTTGGTGAATTTAAAGGGGAAAATCAAAAGGAAAACCAAAAGCAAACAAATATCAAGCTCCAGTGCTCATAGAAAAGATGATTTCACAAAGATTAGAGATATTGAAATATGAAATCCCACATGCTCATACAGCAGAACATTACAAGTAATAAGTAACCTCCACATACCCAGAATTCACAATCTGACGCTTAACAGCATAGTTATCAAATATCCCCTCCATTTGGGGATCTATAGGTTCTCCAGTGTGCTGATTTAGTCCAACAATGTTTCCCTTGTCATGCTCTCCCTGCAAAAAGATAATATGTCAGGATGATAATTGAATTAATTATTGTTGCATTCATGAACATGGAGCAAGAGACTAATTCAGATACCGTCAGCGCTATAATCACATCTTGAGTATCAAGGCCAGAGTTCTCAGCAAGTGTTTTTGGAATCACAAGGAGTGCATTAGCAAAGGCTTCCACACCAAGTTGGGCACGCTTAACAGATAATTCGTCATAGGCCAAAGTAAGTCAGAAGATATACACACACATATATCTTGCAGAGGAAAGTATTTAGACAGCAATAAACTGCGCACATACCCCTTTAACAGTTTTCTTCACTTCGTTGATCAGGTATTGTCGAGCTGCAACTTCAAAGGCCCCAGCACCCTTAAAGTGATCACACAAGAATATACCTCAGGAACAGAAGATTCATTACTTCATTCTCATTATATGAAGAGAATACACTATTTAGAACAAGTGAATGCTCAAACTTCATAACCAAATACAGGCACATGGATGAGAATTCATACGCACAGTAACATCTATTAATTAGAGATAGAGCTCTCATACAGTTGTAAAAAATAAAAACCCAGGATAACAGACGACAGTTCTATATTTTCAACTAAAGCCCTAGCCAAGATGAAATCAACATCAATATCTAGGAGCCAACACGTTTATAAATGCATGTAAAGCATCATAATTCATAGATAGACGGTCAAAATAATACACAAAGAAAGATATAGTCATTAGGTGAAGGCATTTCTACATGGAAATCACACAAATATTCATTTTCTAGAGTTCCAGGTATCAATGGACAAACATACCAGTATAACTGCTTCATCTTCAATGGTATTTTTGACTGCTCTCAGTCCATCACGAACGGCATCTTTAATTTGTGCTATTGTATGGTCATTTGGACCTGGACAGAAAACAAGAGTGTTTACCAAGACCAATTCCTCAAACAGTGACATTATATGGACCACTACAGCAAAACAATAGAGTTCACATGAAAAAAACATAAAAACAAAAACCAAACAAGTCAAAATACCTTTTATAAGAACAGTGCAAGAATGAGGATTTTTGACATTTTCTACAAATGTGTACTTCTCTTCGCCAAGAACATGCTCATACACCAGACCGGCCCAGCCAAGGCACTCAGGAGTAAGGTCATCAACAGAGTTAACAGCTTCACCGCCACATGCCAAAATCAAGCGTTCCATATTTCTTCTCTTTGCTCTTCGAAGAGCAATTATCTAAAACATGAAATCCGAATGATACTCCGCATGTTGGAAGATGAAAATAAGATTCTTAAACGTCATCGATCATTCAAATGGAACATTTATGCCACAAAATCTAAACTTTGTCATCTCAAATGCTATTATGGAGCTTTAGAAAACAGATTCCAATAAAGAATGAATTTTCATGTTGAGAAATGAGACAATGCATAAACATTAAAGATAAAAAGAGAAATGAATTAAAAAAAATCGAAGACATGCTAAAATGGATGCAATTGTATTTAGCAGTGTCAACTTAGGACAAAAAAACTTATAACCTTATAAAGGGATGTTCAAAGCTTATAAGCTTTACTTTGAATTTACTGGACTGATTTATATGAAATTCGCTATATTTCATAGAGTACAATCTTTTGAAACTATTATAAATGGTGTTTGCATTTTCTATTGAGAAATTCTCATGTTTTTTCTCTAGTTTTTGATGTTGTAAGTCATATATAGGAGTATGGTCGGTTTCTCATTGTTATAAGTAGTTTAGAAACATATCAGTGTCACAGGATCATAAAAATTATATACTTTTTTGCATTATATTAAGGTTTGTTATTGTTTTTCTAAAACAAATCAAACATTCAAATAATAGAGTAACTCTAAGATGAAGCTCAAGAAAAACTACCAAGTTGTTCAGTATTCCAAACCGATGTCAAAGAAAAACTGAGATGATTGAGATGGTTTGAAAAGTTTAAATTTGATTATGTAGACTAGAATAACCGAAAAATTGATATGGTATAATTTACTAAAAATAACCGACCGAACCATACCATTGATACCCCTAATTGTATTCAAGCATTCAGTAGCCAACCTTGTTCTACTTAGGACAAAGAAACTTCTGATAAACTGTTAACTATGAGAATGCAATACCCTAATGTTTCTATCAGCATCAATCCTTGCATATAAGTGGATGGCAAAGGCATCCATGCATGTGTTCTCCTGGAAACTTCAGTGAGTCCCCATCATAGCTGTTCCCTTTTAAGTAAGAAATTCATGATAGGCTAGTACCTTCAATGAATTCTTTTAATGAGCGAGAACAGTTACCCAGAAGTTCCAACATGGCAACAGAAGGAAACAGTATGTTTCTAGGTACAGCATACATGCAAAACCAAGTTGAAGAAGCCACATGCCTTTGAGAACTAAATGATTCAGCTTGATAATCTAATTTAAAATTGAACAAACTAGAGAAGACACAACTTACTCCTTCTCGAGCGAGAAGGTCAAGTGATGGTGGATCAATCCCTTTCTGATTGATAACAACAAAGTTATTGTCATTCCCTGAACAAACCTGCATGCAACCAGAATAAAGGCTGAAATATTTTGTTACATTAACGCACACGGAAAATACTCGTAACTAAAATCCAGACCTTCTTTTTAAGATCAATGATCTTTTGCACTCTCTCATCAACTGAGCGCCTCTCGGCAGCAACCATTGCCTCCCTCTGCTCTGCATTTGAGTAAAAAAACCCTGCATTTACTTCACTGAGAAAGAGAAGAGCATCAACTATGAGAACTCAATAACTCCCAGTAAATACATGTAATATGAAGCTGTGATGAACAATAATCACCTCTTCTCATATTCCAATGATACATTACAAGTCATAATGTAACAGTTCTCAGCTCTTCTTTTCATGTCTGGATGTCTTGAACCATGGTCGAGCACAAGACCCTCAACCTGAAAGCAGCAAGAAAACATGAGTACTGCAACATGTCAAATCTGTACTCACAAATTCACAATGTTCAACTTTTCAGTTTTTCATTGTCCAGAAGGGATGGGTCTGTGGTTAACAGATTTCTAAAGGAATATGACCTAGGTTGATGGTTTTAACAAGCTGACCAAATGGAATAACACCAATTTGATTTTTTCTTTTCCAACTTCTCTCATAGCTTGCTTGTTCCTCTGTTATTTTCCTTCATGTTGCAGCTATTCTAGAATTAAAGATAATTGTTTCAAGCATTCAAAATTTAAATTCAGCAAATGGTTAATACGCAAAGAATGAATTGAACTTCGCATCTTTGGGCTTTTCATGAATCATCAAAATCCCCAATATTTTGTCTTTTGAATACGAATGACGTGTGCAGTTGGGTATGATAGAGCTGTAGTAGCTCCACCAAACAGGTAGGATTTGTTTTGAGAAAGGAAAGAAATATCCATGGTCATCTAGACAAGTTTTCTTGAAGTTAGGGAAGTAAAGAAAGGTGCAAGAAATGATATAGAATATATTGCAAGAGAAAAAAAAAAAGTGCTCATGAAAAAAACACAACCTTTATTTTGTTTCCCACAACTGCATCCTAGATAGAAAAACTAAGAGACATATCAAGCAGCAACGACCAACAAGGACAAGTACAAATAGAGTCAATTTGGGGCATGAGTGCCGTGTTACGTGCCATACACATGCATATAGCAATCCTTGCATCTTTCTTAATGGTTAAACCGTATACTAAAGAATTTTCATGACCCACAACCACTGAATATTGTTATATTATTCAATGCTAGACTTTTGGTAAGGCATTTTTCACTTCCCAGACGATCCTCAGAAATGAAAGGAAAATTAATTTAGCACCCTTACCTTTTGCCTTTAGTATATCCTGCGAATAATCTTGATGTCCTAAGCATATTAAATCTAAAGGAATTAAATATTTAATTCAAAATTTTCCTGTAAGCAGTAATTGTAACTATTTAGAAACTTGAAAGATAAAGTTCAGCCCAATTTCATTTAAAATTTTAAGTTAGTTTATGAGAAATTATGAGCAGTTCAGCTTTGGTCTTTTACAATCTAACTTGAAATGTATAACTTGCCCAATCTTAGAAGTTGAAGAAGAATCAAATCTGATATCTGCTATGGTACTTAGTTATGTTATCAGTACTTGACAATGTTGTAAATTATTGAAATTCATACTATCATATGGTGCATTCTGCACATAACAAGAACAATAAACAGAGTAGAAGTTTAGAAAACAGTAGACAAGAACTATGAATCATGTTGCAAGTACAGCTGGCATTTCAGTTGGAAATTTGGAATTTACCATTATATGTATAACGATGATAATTAAATGTGTGTTTAGATTATGGGTCAAAGTGTCAAATAATATTCCTGGCCGACTGGTAACAATTATGAGAAAATGAGAGGAAAGGGTCGAAGCAGCTACTGGACGAAGTAACAATGTTCAATTACAGAGGAAGAAAGAAAAATTAGAGTATAGGTATTTCTTGAAGTCACATGCCTATTTAAGGAAATCATGTGATTTAAATTCATTTATTATCATTTATCAGTATCGTAATCTTTAATCTAATGCCAAACAATGTAACACATGAATAACTCTGTGGATATGACAATAAACATTCAGAAGTTATAAGTAGTATTTTACATACCAAACGAGTGTCAACATCAAACTTATGGCGCATGTGCATTATTTCAACCATGAAAAGATCAATAGCTTCTTCAGGCTTGCGGATGCAGAGCACCTGTCACACAAGTTGCAGGAATTCTAACAAATCATCAAGAGAGGGAGAAAACACCCCGTAAGAATATAACAACAAAAGAATGCTAACTTCAAAATGTTGGAGAGACAGATAACAAGTAAGGTCAGTGTACCACGAATGAGTAAGCAAAAGCAAACTTTTCTTTTTTTTACGACAAACTGGTCTAGATAGAGTAATAAGAGTAAAATCCCTCTGTCAGAACAATATTTCAATATCTAAAATGATATTATCAGTCTTACTTGATCCTTCCCTTCATAGGAACATGTCCAAAATTGAACAAACAAGGATGAATCAGGACCAAATAGTCTAAATACAAATCTTTAAATGCCTAGAAGCAAGGAATAGCACTCACAGCATTCACAACGATGTCTGTCAGTTGATCAGCCAGCGATTCATACAACTGCACGAAACAGTAAATTGGTATAAGCTCTCACTATACTGAGAGGGCATTTAAGCAGATTATAATCTTCATTACATTCAAAGTGCAGAAGGAACCTTTGTTCTCAATGTTGTTCTTGCTACCATCTTCAATATCTCTTTATCTGGCTCATCATCCATCACTACAGGGGTCTTAAATTTTTCAAGAAATTGTAGTGTTGCTCTTTTTGCAATTTCAAAACCATCAACTAGCACACGAGGATGCATCCCTGCAAAAAAGTTCCAAGCACTTACAACTTATATTGACTAAAGGATACATTCGAGAAGGAGACTACAACTGTCATCTTTGACAGGGACAGGTGTCAAATGGATGGGCTGGGCTGAATTCAGGTAGGTCAAAATGGTCCAAGTTAATAAATGGATGGGTTATTGACCTGTCCAAAAGCTACTTGGGCTGAAATAGGGTAAAAAGGAGGTCAAAACCCAACTCAACCAATTACTGCAAGTTCTAATTACTTCATTTTTCTTTTATAATTTTTGAGTACCTAATAGAGTTATTATTTTTCTTTATTATGGTTATATATATCAAAGTGAAAATGTCCTTTAGAAAACATTCGACAAGATTTCTCATAGATCAATTTGGACTAGTAATTAAACCAAATTTTGATGGTCTGAAATAGGTCGCACTAATTAATGGGCAGGTCCAGAACAAACTTGGGGGATTGGGCGGATTATGATTTCATGGGCTAATTTTGTCACATCAAGGTGCAATCAAGACCGTGAATATGATACTTAACAGATCACCCAAATATTAACATTTCCCAGAAGATGAGTATGAAAAGACAATCAAAATGTAATCATGATATAGTTAGCTGCAACACAAACTTTTCACTAAACATCCACACAATTAAATTTCTAAATCTTTCTGGATTTTCCATTCAGGGTTGGATTTCATATTGCACCAGGTAGTTCAACAGACATTTTATAATCGGATGAATGTTTATCTTTTCATAATAATGTCTCTTTTACATAACAGATGCCAAGGATACAAAAAGAAAATGCAACAAGCTGCTAGGAAAGAAAATATATGGCAAACCTTCATCAATGCAACGCTCAGATTGTTTCATGAGTTCCCCAATGAAAAGCACTGTAGATGTAGTTCCATCACCACTTGTATCATCTTGAGCAACAGCAGTCCTCGCAATCATTATTGCAGTTGGGTTTTGTATTTGCTGCAATTTTTTATGCCAAAAATAAACCAATATATAGCGCTAGTTGTTTTAGTAGTTTACAATTAACATCATCAAATTAATATTCTTCATTTAGCTACATAAAATAAGCAGCAAAGGAAGATTGATCACATAACCAAGAGTCCAAGACCAGCTTCCATACTAAAAATTTGTAATCGTAATGCATGGCCCAGTTTCAACTTCCACTAAAGCTATAACAGATGAACAACAAAGAAAGATGCTCAATGCAAATGGGACCATCTTAAAAATGTGCTCCATGCCAGTACTTTAGCATTGTGGACAAGTAAGATTATTATCTGGTTTATTTTCCATCATTATCACAAACTGAATATCCTACTAATGTGCCAGCCCTAGCCCACCTTGCTCTCCCAATCCCATTGCAACTCTTTTGGACTTTTTTCTTCTTTTTTGGGGAACAGGTAAAGTAAGCTCTTTTGGACTTATATGTGCAGCACGAATTCAGACATCAATTTCTTAACTTCTTCCTGGATTAATTTGACATTTTTTAAGAGTACTTTACAAGGAATTATCTATCATAATCTTTATAGTTGTGTATTTTTATATGGGTCCTAAGCTCTAGAGTTATAGACATTTGAAAATGTTTGGGCAAAGCACTGTAGTCCTCTGGAAGTAATAATAGTCACATGATTTTTTGCTACAGAGAGGGAGAAGTATTCATCTTGATACAAACTTAATTCTACACGCCAATATCAAGTAATTTTCAAGACACTTGAGGTACAACATTGACTACAAATGTGTAAATCATACAGCAAAACATCTAAAAATAAATACTCAACCAATATAGCTGGAAAAAAGATGAGAGTATAACAAGGAGAACTCACCATCTCTTTCAGCAATGTATTTCCATCCTTAGTAAGTTTAATGTCACCGGCACCACCAACAAGCCTAGCATTTACAAGTACACAAATCTCCATAAAATGACCTAGAAAAACCTATATACTAATCCAAAATCCAAAATAACAAGGAAAAAAAAGGTGCAACTCACATTTTAATGGTGCCCTTAGGGCCGAGATTGGTTTTGAGAACATCCTGCAAACCCTTGGCGGCATTAATATTCATGTGAAGCGCCGCCGATTTGTTGAGTACCTCAGCATTCGGATTCAAAATCTTAACAGACATCTTCACTTATTGCAATGGAGTTTGAGAGGCTAAGCAGATCGCGGTAAGAATGAGAGAGAAGAGGGAGTATCGAAGAGTGAGAGGCGGGGTTTTGAGGCCTTTCTGGAAGGGTTTTGTTTTCTTCTTTGAAACTGGAACGATCCGGTTTAAACCGCCCCGATCCGGTTTACACTTGCGGAAGAATTGAAGGGTTTGTTTTCTTTTTTAATCACAATTTACTTTGGATTTCTAATATAATTTTTTTAAATACTTTATTTTTGAAAGTTTTTAAAAGAACAAATGTTCATACAAATGAAACAGATCCTAAATAATAAACCTCCAAAAATTTAACCTTAAATCATCAATCCGAAACCCTGGTATGGGTTCTAACTTATATTCTTTTATTTCTTACCAGTCCGTATCATTTTATGTGGCATCATTTGACTTACTATGGTATTTAAGAAAAAAATAAGATTTTTAAAACTTATGATCTAAAGTCATTCTTAGATATTTGTGTAGTTGAGAATCATTTCATTAAGGTAAAAGAAAAATTTTAAAAGTAAATTATTTCCAATTTGAATAAGGTGACATTTTTTTTGGGACGGACCAAAAAAGAAAAGGTGGCACATAAAATGGGATGGAGGAAATATTTTTTTCATCTAAGTTTTTTCTTTCATGAGCTATAGCTTTTGTGAAGATTTTTTTGTGTGTTTTTATGGAAAATCTTTTCATTTATGCTTTTTTTAGTTCCTTTGCATCGAAAGGAGGCTTCTCTTTTAAGTGCATAGTCTATAAATTTTAATTTTAATATTGAGGATGAGTCGAATTTATAAATCACTATAAAATCAAAAGTAAGGTTTTGTCTTCCCATGGTGGCGACGCCATAGCGGAGTCACCAACGAGAGAAGCCGGAGGGCCATTGGGGAAGTGAATGAGTCTCTGAGAAGATTTTACTATTCTTACTTTCTAATTAAGCTTTACACTAGAATAGATAAAACGGTGGATTCCACCAAAAATTTAATTAAAAAAAAGGTTTTGTCTCCTCCTTTCTTTTTATTTTTATTTATATTAAAGTCCTGAAGGTATTGATAAACGTCTAAAATGGCGAATTCTAACTTTTAACTCTCTAACTCTATTTCACTACTCTTTAAACTTGAATCCTAAATTTCAAACCTCTAAACTCAACCCCAAACCTTATACTTGGACACTTACTCCTAATCCTAAAACCTTAAATCCAAAACCCTCACTCCTAAACTTTGAACCAACTATTAAACCCTAAAATATGTATCACAAATTCTAATCTTAACCCGAATAAAAAAAATGTGTCTGCAATGTACAAAATGCGAGAAATGATTCTCTAAATTTTTACAATTTTGTTTTTAATCTCATAAAAAGATATATTTAATTTTGCAGATAAGAAATTTGAATTTTTTTCCTTTTATAAGTGGACAAGAAATCTCATTTCCTCCGCAAAAACTTATAACGATGTCTATCTTATGATATTAGTATTAAATTATGGTAACATATTATGATTTATTTATTTTAAGTTAGAAATCTATCAAAAATAATTTTTATTCACGTAAAGCTAAATATAAGATCAAAGTACATCTTATCCTTTTAAGAGGTTATTATAGTATCTATCTTGTGAAATAAATTAAAAAATCATTCCTAATATTCGACAATTAACACATCAATCAAGTAATATATAGTCATTATATTTTGTATTTCATTGCCTTAATATTTAATTTGTCTTGAGGACAAATCTATTCCAAATATATGAGCAACAAATAGGTGATCGTGATACAATTAAAGTTGAGAAAATCAAGAATACTTATTCGTATCAAATAAATATACTTGCTTATTTGATTTCAACTAGCATGAAAAATCTTTACTGATAATATTTATTTATAAAGATAAACTGAAGATATAGGTCACTCAATTATATTATACTTAGTAATTAAATTAAAATAAAATCAAACTTTTTTGCAATTACACTATAAATAGACAATAATTAGAGAATGCATAATAATGTATTAGGATTTAGGGGCGCCTCCATTTTACTAACCAGTCCACTATTTGGAGATTAGAGAAGAATCCACCGTTCTTATGCATACACCCTACATCGATTCTTGAAATTCAGTCTGAGAGCTCCAAACTTAGCTGTTAGTGTAAGAAACAGAAAACTGAGAGCAGCCCCGAGTATAAATATGGCTTCCAAGACCGCCGTCATCGCTTGGTACGCCAGCTGAAACTTTTCTAACTCCTTTACAATTCATAAAAGTAATCACTATATTTAATTTATTGTATATGTATGTGTGTGTGTTTACTCTTTAGGGGCTCTGGAGAAGATGGCCAATTGGGTATTGGAAACAATGAAGAGAAAGAATGGGTTTGTTCAATTAAAGCTTTAAAATCCGAAAAGGTTTCTTCCGTTGTTGCCGGGAGTAGAAACTCTCTTGCCATTTGTGAAGATGGCAAAGTATGTTGCCGATTACTCTTTTCTTTTTGCGCTACTGATTGAATTTCTTGTTTTTATGTGTGATTTTGGTTTGTGGGTTTGTTGAATAAACAGTTATTTACGTGGGGTTGGAATCAAAGAGGGACCTTGGGACACCCACCTGAGACCAAAACAGAGAACATTCCTAGTCAGGTTAAAGCCCTTGCCAATGCGAAAATTGTTCAGGTAGTACTAGTATGCCAGCTTTAATTTTTTTTTTTGTGAAAAAGAATTGCTGGAGTTTATTGGTGTAAGTTTTATTTGGATTTCTCTGATGGTAGGCGGCAATTGGTGGCTGGCATTGTTTGGCGGTAGATGATCAAGGCAAGGCTTATGCTTGGGGTACGCCTTTTCTTTATTCATCTTTATCCTTGTTACTGTTTTGTCTCTAGAATAAGTAGGGTTACAAAAGTATTATTGTATTCCAAATTTATCAGTTAGGCTGACTGTTTTTTTTCCCGATAAAGAATACAAAAATGAAAGGGGAAGTTTCATTTTCTATTTTTGCTTTGGTAGATTGTATCCACAGAGTTAGCATCTTTGAACTTCATCGCAATCTACTTTAAAGGTTAAGATAACAAGGGCTTAGCATCAAACTAGTTAGGATTGACTTGTATGAATCCTCCATAAACATTTCGCCTCTGGTTTCTTTCACTACTCAGCCATCTGCTTTAATTGTTTAGTATTCAAATTACTAGATTGTGATGATTTGGAGCATTTATGTTTTCAAGTTCATGGCCCTTGCAGGCGGTAATGAGTACGGGCAATGTGGTGAAGAACCAGAAAGGAAAGATGACACTGGACGGCCTATAAAGAGAGATATTGTGATCCCCAAGCGTTGTGCCGCTAGGCTTTCTGTTCGTCAGGTGACATTCTCGTAATTTGATTCATTTCATTTGAGGATCTGGACGCGTGGAGTTCCTTTCCTTGTTTTGTCGGTTGATGATTCTGCAAATGATGAAGCAGAAACTTTTCCATGTTGTTTTTGGTTATGTATCCTGATAAATGCTTACTAAATAATGGAGATGCAGGGATATTGGCTGCTTTTCCCTTTAAGCTGGATAATTATACTATGTGCAGCATTGTGAATGTGTTGCCTTCTTTGCCAATTAACTCCTAGGTTCTTGACATAACAGGTAGCTGCTGGTGGCACACACTCTGTTGTTCTAACAAGGGAAGGACAAGTATGGACATGGGGTCAACCATGGCCTCCTGGTGACATGTATGATCAATTCTAATCATTGGTCTCTGGTAACCGTGATGTGCTTTTTTGTTTAAGAATTTCATCAGTGCTGCACTAAACCTTGCAGAAAGCAAATTTCTACTCCTGTCCGTGTACAAGGTCTTGCAAGTGTGAGGTTGATTGCAGTAGGGGCCTTTCATAACTTGGCTCTTCTTGATGACGGAGTTCTAATGGCATGGGGTAATAATGAGTATGGGCAACTTGGAACTGGGGATACCCAGCCAAGATCACAACCCATTGCCGTTCAAGGGCTATCTGGTCTCAATTTGGTTTGTATTAATCTGTTCTTATCATTTTGATTATGATTTTCTTTTTTGGTAAAATGATTTGTACTAGATCATTTTGGTCCAATTTTTACTTCTCTTTATATCTCTCAAGAAGTATTTCAGTGTGTTGCACATTAAGTTGTTCATCATGTTAAAGGACCAGTTATTTAGTCCTTAGCTTCTCTGGATATATTACTTTCATACAAACTTACTGCATGAAAAATAACAAGCTCCTATCAATTCTATTGATTCTAGACAAATCTATTCCAAATATATGAGCAACAAATAGGTGATCGTGATACAATTAAAGTTGAGAAAATCAAGAATACTTATTCGTATCAAATAAATATACTTATGAGTATATAAGATGTATTAATAAAAGAATTAAGTAAGATAATCTTCTTGTCATGTCCAGGTTGATATTGCTGCTGGAGGATGGCATTCTGCAGCTTTGACAGATGAGGGAGAGGTATATCTTGTGTTTTAATGTTTTATGTTAGTTTCTGCATAGCATTTCTTGCTTTCTGTCTCCTGTACTTTTTATCAACAGTCAGTATATATGTTCTTTCAAGATAAATTACACCTCTGGCTGAACAATAGGGTATCTGACCATATGTTATCTGACCATATGTTATTGTTATGGTTTCTGATCAAAAGATCTCCTGATCCCTTTATTTCTGGCTTGCGCTAAACCGAAGTGAAAATACTTTGATGATTGGTGTTTATTCTTCCCCCTTTATAAATCTTTTTACATGCTAATAATATAGTTCTATGAAGTTGCATACAACAACAACAACAACAACAACATACCCAGTGAAGTCCCACAAGTGGGGT
>DF357278.1:173806-229512 GCA_000787875.1 Solanum virginianum | reverse complement strand
TTTACATAGTGGAACATCCACAAACATGAATCACAATTTTCATAACATCTTTTTCTTTTTAATCCAATTTTGCCGAAAGACCAAGAAGTCGCCGACTTTTTTTATTTATTTATTTAAGAAATAAATATATTATTTTGTTAGCTTTGTCATATGATGTAATGATAAAAATAACTTTAATTTAAAAGAATAATAAAAGATATCGTAATCGTCTTCTTGACATTTTACCTGCTTTAATATAATCATGCTTAAACTAATATTATTAATTAAGATTAATGGATAAAAATCCGGAAATTTTATACAGTTTTATGTGTTTATTTAGCCATAATATTTCCTAATTCACCACACAATTAACCATTACTTCTCCGATATAATTGCTGTTTGAATTTTAAATTATTTATCCCTATCTATTTCTTCTGACCAAGACGCTGTTAAATACTTTAAAGCTAAGGTTTCATCTATTTTCATAATTAAATCACTAATGAAAATCCCATTATACATTATATTCAATTAACTAATAACAGAAGAAATATTGAATTGTATTTTCTTATGCTAAAGGAGGCACGTTACATTGATGTGTCCACTTCACAGTAAGGATATTTTTGAAAAATAATTTTTTTAGTTATTTATATTTTAATTTAATTAATGTATAAATTTTCTTAAGTTACGAGATTCACTTTAGTTATAACCTTTAGTTTTAAATATAGTTTCTTTAATTATAATTTTATTATTTTAAATATTGGTAATATTTTGTGCTTATTTTGAAGTTAATTAACGATTAACAATGAGGAATATTTTAATTATGGACATCTCAATGAAACTCTTTCTATTAGATTTTTGTGCAAAAAAAAAGAAGAAAGATTTATTATCATACCAATATGTATGATGATTTAATTTGAAGTAAATATTTAAAATTATTTAATTAATATACCATTTAATTTTTTTTAATATTAATAGTATTTATTTTACACTTGATGAGGTGATCTAATATCATTTAATTAATACCATTCAAAAATAAATTGTAAATAAATATTGACCCATGCACAATACGAAATTTTTATAAGTAGTTTTAAATAAGAAAAAGATGAAATTATAGCAAAGTTGAATGATTTTTATAAGACAGATGGTGTGTTTGAAATCAAATATGATAGATAAAATTGGGAATGAAGTTATATATATTAAAAAAAAAAAAGGAGGTGAAAGTATAAGGAAGACAGTGGGCCTGTGCAAGGCGGCGAGATGAGTTGAGCTTAATTCTTAAATTTTTAAAATTACATCGCATGACTATTTTTAATTTTGAAGCTGCCCCACATAAATCTTCAAGTTATTTTTTCAATTGAGTTTAATATAAAAAATAAAATTTATATTTTATTTTTAAAAAATTATTAATTAATATCTTAACTACTAATTAACTATTTTTAATTAACACTTCAATAGTTATTTCTTAATTACTAATTAACTATTTCTAACTAATATTTAAAAACTAATAATTTATTGACGCCTATTTTCAATTTTAGAAAAGAATTTAAAATTTAAAAAATTTATATTTTTGATTTTACAAATTACAAAAAATTAATTTTCTTTGGATTCTTGTTTTGGTACCTTAAACTTGCTACCCACCTTGCCCTACGTTAATTTTTAAAAATGATTACTTGAACCTGTCCCACCATGCATAACTTTAAATATGCTGTATCCTGCATAACTCTAAACTCATCTGCATAGCTCCATTGCCATTCCTATTGAAGTAGACTTCATGATAGAATAGAAGAGAAAAGTTTCGTGAAAAATCATGCATATAAAGAGGAAGTGTGTAGATTATCTAAATATCTGTAAAAGATGTGATAATTTGATTATGATAGATTTAGAGAACATTGACATAGGCCTAAGAAGAAGTAAAGAAGAAAAATAATTAGACATGATACGATATCTTTGGAGGTCAAAAATAAGGATGGAGTAATATTAGATTGAGTGCTAATAACACCGTGGAAAAGGTAAAGGCTAGTTTATCATCATTTTTTTTTTCTATTTGATATTCAACATTCATACTGCCTAATTAAATTTAAATTTTTCAAACATTTTTTAAAAATCTTTTAATTATAGTTATTTGAATTATTTATTATTTTCATCCAATCAGAAAGTAAAAAAGTAAGGAAAAAAAAAAACTATAAACGAAAAAAGACTAAACATAATGAAAAAATGCAAACTAATCTTTTTGGGACATATAATATTAATTTTGTTATCCATAAAAAGAAAGGGGTATATTTGATAAATCTTAGAAGAAAGTTAGTGGAAAATTAAATTTAAATTAATTATTGTTGGATTTAAGAAGTCAAAAAAAAGTGTAAGAAAGATTAAATATATTCCTGCTTGAATATTTATTTTAATAAAAAAATTTAAATTAATTTTCACTTATATTAGAGATAAAAGATATATGTGAATCATTTGTGAAACTGTCACTTTTATACTCATAAAAAAATATTAGCGTTAAATAACATAGTAGAATGGAATGTTAGATCCTTTTTTTCGTGCTTAATTTGAACTAATTTTGTCTACTCCTTCCAACTTATTTTAATTATTACAATCTTCTTTTTAAAAAATAAATTTGACTAATTTTTAAAGATAAATTAAATTACAATAATTTGATATTTTAAAATAAAAATTTAAATAATTAATAAATTATATACAAAGTATCATCAATTGCCACTTTTTAACACTATATTATAATAAATATATCTTAAAATATTAATCAAAATTTATATAATTTAATTAAAAAAATTATGACAATCAAAATAGGATAGCGAGAGTAGTAGCTAGTCACATCACAGAGTAGTATTTTATTTTTTATTTTTTGATTATGTATTATTCATCCCATTTTAAAAAGAATAATCTTTTTTGACTTGACAGAAAATTATAAAAAATTATTTTTAAATTCTATGATTTAAAAATAAAATTATATCAAATATGTTAAAATATTCTTTAATTTTATGATGTTAAATATATAAGGTAAAAAGCTAAAATTAAAATTTGCTAAAACAAGAAAAAAGGTCATTTTTTTTCAAAACACAGTCTTAAAAAAAAAGAAACCATTCTTATATACCTATTTTCTTCAAAGTTTATTTGGAAAATTACATTTGATATAGTATTACTGTAATTTTTATATAATTAGTCTTACGTTGAACTTGAGATTATATCTGGATTAGTTATATTTAGACCAAATACTAAAATGTAAAATATATCACTGACATTTCAGCTGCGCTTTTTGTCTTTCTTCTTCTCTTTCTCTGTCTCTCTCTCTTTCACACACACACACACAGTCACTGTACAACATTCACTTTCTCGTTCCTTTGATCTATAAAGCATCAAAAATACTCTCCATTTCTAACACTAGTTATCTCTCTCTCATTTTTCTCACTTTCACAATCTTCAAAAGTTTTCACCGGAAAAAATGGACCAAGTTCAGCCAATGTACCGGCCACCGCCGCCGGAGACACCGAAAGAACCCATGGAGTTTCTATCCCGTTCTTGGAGTCTCTCTGCTTTTGAAGTCTCTAAAGCTTTAGCTCCTTCTCAAGTTTTACCTAAATCACTTTTAAATGCTGGCCCTTCTTATATTGGGAGTGGTAGTGGCACTATACCGGAAGATATTGCCGCTGAATTAGATGAATCTGCCATTGTTTCCGGCAACCCTTTTTCTTTTGCTTCTTCTGAAACTTCTCAGCTTATTATGGAACGCATTATGTCTGTTTCTGTAAGTAACCCCTGTTTTTTTGCAAAGAACAGAGGAATTTGACTTCGTTTTGTTTGTTTATTTCTGTTTTCAAGTGAAACCCTTTTTTTTTCTTGTTGGATTTTTCTTCAGATTTTTGGAGTTTTGTGGTGAGGTTTAATTAATTTTTTTTTGGGAAAACCAAGAGCTTCTCGATAGGAGCTGAGCTTGGGAGACATTAATGGTGACACAACTGTTACTTTATGGTTTCTTGAAAACATCAACAAGTGTATTGAATCTTATTTTTTGCTTTTACAGAGGGACTGTTTTTACTCTCTCTGGGTTTTGCTTTGATTATTTTAATAATCTAAAATCCACCAACAATCATTCTCTCCATTTCCTCTGTCTAAAGAAAAAAAAATAATTTGTCTCTTTCGTTTCTGGGGTTCTGCAAATCAAATCCATTTTTCTTTGATTTTTAGTACAATCTATTATTCTATTGATTGATTTTTATATTTGTGGTGTACAGCAGGATGTTTCACCACGCACATCTGGGCGTCTCTCTCATAGTAGTGGACCTTTAAATGGTGGCTCTCTTACAGACAGTCCCCCTGTTTCTCCTTCTGAAATGGAGGATTCTAAGGTTTGTGTTCTATGTTTTTTTTTCTCTATTAATGGTGTTGTTTATAACACATGACTCAGATGTTGCTTCTTTTTTTCTCCATTATTACTTGTTTCTAATTCAAAGCACGAGTTCTGAAATAACAGAGTGAAGCTTCAGACTTGGGAGAGACAATATTATCAGCTTTCTCTTTAACCAATAACCCCCCACGCCCCCACCCCTACCCACCCCCACTCCTGTACTGAATTGATGCTTTTCTTTGCTCTGTGAACGAAAGAAAAGTCTTGAATCACTTGTTTAGTAAGATTTCTCTTTTTTATACTTTGGTTTTTAAATTTCAAGAATTGATCATTTATGGTGCAGCTTCTCTTCAACTATGGGGTTTTTGGAAGTTTGCTTTTTGACTTTTTATGATGGTATTTGTTTAATTGATATGTGGAAGTAATTTTTTTTTTTATGGAAAATACTCCGTACATGATTAGCTGTGGTTAAAGGGCTGTGTATTCACTGTGATCTCCTCTGTATGGTACATAAAGATATTGGTACCTCTGTAGTTGTTCTAGTGTTAGTACTGAATGTTTTAATTACCAGAATGTCCTTTGCTTTAGATGTCAATATTCGGTAAAAATAAAAAAAATATTCTTGATTGGAGTGGTGGGTGGGGTGGGGAAGAGGTGGAGCCAATATTTTCGTCGAGTACTTTTAGAACATGGTGGTGATCAACAATTTGATATATATCAAAATATTTGTATTTAACCTATATATTCAAAAAAGTCTTTGTGTTCATCTAATCACCCTTGGAGCGAATGTTTCTCCGCTCCTGGGGTGGGGTGGGGTGTGTTGGTTTAGTGACACTTATTTGAGAGCCAAGAACGAATGGTCCTCGTTGTTGGTGGGGTTTTCAATCAATTTGAGATTTAATGCTGTCACAAGGGTATATGGTTCATAAATTTTTGCTGTTAAGTACCCTTCCAGAATGTAGGTAAACTTTACTGGCATAATTTTTTGCTGAAATAGTGATGTGACAACATTTTGATTTGTTACTGAAGCTGTTTCAATGGATGCTGACACATAGTTTTGTTATCTTCAGTACTGTCGATTGAACAACGTACCAGTTACTAACCAGTACAGGAGCAGCGCTACTGCTACCAGCTCAGCTATTACTGGTGGTGGCGGTGGAGGTGGGAAGACGGTGGGTAGGTGGTTGAAGGATAGGAAGGAGAAGAAGAAAGAGGAGATGAGGGCACATAATGCACAACTTCATGCTGCTGTGTCAGTTGCAGGAGTTGCTGCTGCTGTTGCTGCTATTGCTGCGGCCACTGCAGCCTCCTCCGGTAATGGAAAGGATGAGCAGATGGCAAAAACTGATATGGCTGTAGCTTCTGCTGCTACCTTGGTGGCAGCTCAGTGTGTTGAAGCTGCTGAGGCTATGGGAGCTGAGCGCGAGCACCTTGCATCAGTTGTTAGTTCTGCTGTGAACGTTCGATCAGCAGGGGATATTATGACATTAACTGCTGCTGCAGCTACTGGTACACTTCAGAATTTCTCAATCATTTCAGCTTTGCCTGCCCTAATACATAGAAATTAATAAGATCCTTATGTTTGATTTGTGTTATATGTATATTTTTAATTTGTGAGTATTATTTTGTAGCTCTACGTGGAGCGGCTACATTAAAGGCTAGAACATTGAAGGAAGTATGGAACATAGCAGCAGTAATTCCAGTAGATAAAGGGATGGGAAGTGGAAATGGTGGTGGCAGCAATGGTAGTTCTAGTGGCGAACTAATCCCCGAGGAGAATTTTCTTGGCATTTGCAGCAGGGAATTACTCGCAAGAGGAGGTGAACTCCTCAAGCGTACTCGCAAAGGTATACATTCAATCTTGAATATATATCCTAAATAATCATTTTTAAGCTATGAATGATGGTTGTTCTTTGTCTGATGCTTTTTGCAGGTGACCTACATTGGAAGATAGTGTCTGTATATATAAACAGGACGGGTCAGGTAGGCGTTCCTTTTCCAATTATTGCATAATCAATAGTCTCACGTTCAAAATAGTATTCTTTAGGTATATGATTCTATTATCGCGGTAGAAACTTCTTGGTGAAAATTGATGATGTAAAGTTAAAGTTATCGCACAATCAAAACAAAAGAATCTTCTTTCTTTACTGCGGAATTTTTTATCTTGGAGGTTTCTTTTTTTGCAGGTGATGCTGAAAATGAAGAGTAGGCACGTTGCTGGGACCATAACAAAAAAGAAAAAGAGTAAGTTTTTGCTTTGCTTTTTTGTCTTTCTTCCTCCTTCTCATGATGTGAACACAATTGGATTGTGGGTCTTTCCTTGTATTTTTGGGGATTTGAGAAAGCAAGAAATCCACAAACTTTGATCAAGGGGGAAAAAAGTTAGATAAAGTTGTCATCTTTATTATAGCATATGCACTGTTCTTTAGCCTTTTCCTTTTTGAAAATGTTATTGTAGATGTAGTGATGGAAGTCTTGAAAGATATTCCGGCTTGGCCAGGGCGCCACTTGCTCCCCGGTGGTGATGACTTCCGATACTTTGCCTTGAAGACCATTCTACGAGGGGTTGTTGAATTCGAATGCAGAGACCAGAGAGAGTATGATCTATGGACTCAAGGTGTTTCGAGGTTGCTTAGTATTGCTGCTGAAAAGAATAGTAGACATAAATTTTGAAACTTGCATAATTCGTAAGTTGGGTTTAGTATGGCTTTTTAGACTAACCAAATGTTATGATATTGGGGTGGGGTGTTCTTTGCTTTTTTTGTTTTTTACTTGTGGAACTATGTCTATTGTAAAAATGAAATTAATTCAGTGTATTATTTTGGGCTTATGTTATGGTCTTTGTTGTATTTCATTTATTAAGGATAAAGTAAAAGTGAACCAAAGAGAAGTTGGAAAACCATGTGATACATGTCCTTTATTCTTTTATATAATTTTGTGGGGAAAAGGAAAGTAGTATCTTGGACTGAGGCACAGTCAAAAAGAGGAAAAAGATCCAATTTTTATGTATAATATAGTGGGATATAAAGACTTGTCTGTGATTTTATGGCACTTGATCTAGTTTTTGGACTTAAGCTTTTATACCTTTGTTTGTTACTGAAGCTCTCATCGAGGTTTCTTTTAGATAGATACACTTTGATTTTGTCTTGATCTATACTAATTTCTTTTGTTTCCATTTGGAGGCCCATCTTTAGTAGGAATACAATAATTTATTTATTTATTTATTTAAAAAAAGATTTCCTTGCTAGCAAGAAGCACACTAGCAGTGTGATGTGTGATTCTATTGTAGTCACATTATGTAATAAAATATACTAATTGTTTCTTTTTTATCTAATATGGAACTCTTTAATACCTGACTTCATGTTTAAAGTCGAACATATCATATATGAATAGTTTAATCAGGAGGTATATTATTAGTAAATAGTAATTAGGATGAGTCTCTTATATCGTTTAAAAAACTGAATCTTGGCGTAACCCAAAAAATATATATATAAGATCCAAAAATTTTAGTGGATAATAAGGGGAGAATTGCTCAAAGAGATGACTCCTATTTTTCATATCATGTGAGACTTCTTAATATTTTCTTTTGTCATAGTAAATATATGACCTTTTTTAACCTAGCTTTGACCGACATTTATTCAATTTAATTTTGAAAATGGAAAATTAGACATTTAAACTTATAGGTTTTAGGTTTATTTTCTTTCTTATTTTTGTAAGAGGAGAGTCTCCTTTATTTATGCTTTCCTACATTTATCGCAAAGAGAGGAGTACTCTCTTAGGCTTTAGTCTAGGCTTGTTTCTTTTTATTAATGGGGACAAGTTGGTTGATCTTAATAGGTTGGCCGACTTGTGAACCACCGTATATTTCCTCCTTATATTTTATTTGTTTGGTTATTAATGATAAGACTGGAGGTGTTGCTCACCTCCGGACCCCTCAAGGGTCGTTACTTTTTTTTTTTAAAAAAAAAAAAAAACCTTATATAGAAATGCCTGTGACATAACCCTAGGATGTCACGCAATGTACTATTTAGAAAGCAAATTGTCATGTAGAACACCAGTAAGAAGCGTGAGTCTATCTGTTCAACTCTATCATAGTTTAAGTGCCAAATTATACTAAATGAGGCCAAATTAAACGTTTCCTACTCTACTTCAACATTCAAATTAAAGACAGAGAAAAGTTCAATCAAGTTACCAATTTGATAAAAAGGAAAATTACAACAAAAATTCTCTCAAAACATGTTTTCCCACATATAGTTAGGATAAATCTAAGAGCATATGAAATCTTCCAGTTTGCTAATTATTACACAAACCCTATGCACAAGAAAATTAGAACAAAACATGCTCTGAAAACAAAAATTTCCAAGCAAATTGGAGTATTTATTTTTAATCACCAGAGAGACCAAGAAGAGCTAAGAAGAGATTAACGATGTCTCCGAAAAGACAGATTGCTGCAATGACATATTCATCGTACGTGAAGTTCCTAATTAAATTATTTGTGTCGTATATGAGAAATGCTGAAAACAGCAATGCTCCCAGACAACTAAATACCACTCGTGCTCCTTTTCCTAGATGCAATACAAACTGTTGCAATATTGTGAAAAACATAATATTGTTAGTAAAAACGAAAAATACGTGTATATATACACCATATATTATATACGTATATATACCTGCATTAGAGCAAACATGCAAAGGATTATAGAGGCACAAAATAAGAATGGGCCCATAAAACTGAAGTCTTTGCCTTTGCTTGCAGCCCAAAATGTGTATAAGGTAAGGCTAACTGTTATAAGAACTGTTAGCCCAGCAGCAATCAAGATAGTTTGCCCTGTGAAAAAAAAACATTACATAAATGATTGGTTTTATACACGAACGCGTAAAAGGATCTAATGAATTAGAAAGATTTAATAGGGTCGTATGAGGTGAAAATCTCAACACACAGTACTCATGTCTAATTGTTAATATGATTTATTTACTTATATAAATTGTGTCATATAAAATAAAAATGAAAGGAGCATCAATATAACTCTATTTTCATTTATGCTACTAGCCTATAGCACAAATTTTATCAAAGTTTAATCTCCTTGTAATGCATATATGATATGATTTGAGTACTTCTAATGTTTGTGAAAAAAACAACCATCAAAGGTGTGGTGGGAGGGTAACACTCATCCCATTTTAATCCAACGTTATATGTTTGAGCCTCCAGAAGAAAGTCGCTTTTAGTATAAATACCCTTCAAAATGAGGTTTCATGACCGTCTTTGGATTAAACAAACTTTAAAACAGATACATAATAATATTGAATTGAAATTAAAAGAATAATAATTAAATGGAGATCTCATTGTGCATTTGGTGCTAAAATCAATTAACAATATTAGTGTCCAATATATACACTTAATAAAATACAATAATAACAATATATCAAGTATAATTTCACAAGAAGAATCTGAAAGTGTGGTGTTTTCAGTCTTACTCCTTCCTTACGAAGATAGATAACTTGTTTTTGATAGACAAAAAATATATATATAAGATCCAAAAATTTTAAATTCTTAATGTAATTTAACCTACTATAGCGAGTACATTAAAACAGAAATTGAATAAAGGTTACCGGCTTTCATTGCGCAGGCTGCACCAACAACACATGCTAAACATAAAGTGAACACTCCCATAAGAAGATAGTTCCATGGGTGTTTTTTCCCATACCGACTCATCAAGAACATAACTGCAAATTTTATACAAAATATAAAAGAAATTAAAAAAATTAGCACTAATACCTTTAAATTAAATCATGAAAATTGAGAATGATGACATTTATATATATATATATTCAACATCTCAAAGATGGAGAAAGTGTGAGGAATTAAACTATCTTAAATTTAATTTATTTTGAAAAGGATGTTGATTTTTCATATTTAATGTATTCAAGCAGATTGGAATATGTATTATCATAATATTAGTAGAAATCCAATCATTTTTCTTTCTATATTTTATACAAAATCCTATAACTTAATCAATAAGTTCTAGTAGAAGTCGGTTTTTAGGATATGTCAATACTTCATTCGTAGTTTGATAAAAAATGAAGGATATTTTTGGATCAAAATATTGACTGTAAAGGTTTTTTTTTTACTAAACTATAAATGGACTTTTTTATTTCTTTCATATAGTTTAAAGATATTTTTGATCCTTTTCCTTTCTTTAATTAATACCAATATTTTATATATTTAAAACCACAAGATTCAAATAATATCTAGGTACGTTAAAATAATTTTACCCGTACATTACATGCAAACTATAACACCCCCCCTCCAACCCCTACACAAATATAATGTAAAATAAATTTGGATGAAAAGTGTTTCTTTTTTTAATGATTCCTAAAGACTACAGTGACCTCAAGATAACACATAAATAAAGTAAATATTCAACGAAGAAGGATCCATCCTCTTGAGTCATAGACTTATAATCAATATTTTCTTTAAAAAAATGACAAATAAATTGAAGTGAAAAATTCAACAACAACAATAATAACATATTCAGTGAAATCTCACAAGTGAGGTTTGGGGAGGATAGAATGTACGCACTATCTCTTAGAAGTAGAGAATTTGTTTCCTAAAAACCTTTATCTCAATAAACTAGATATGACAATTATAAATTCAAAACTAATTATAAATAATTAACCCAAAAAAAAGATAGTAAATAAACAAAAAAGTTGTGTGGGGACGTACGTATAAAAGCAGTGACAAGAAGAACAATCACGGTGACTTTGCCAAAAATTGTTCTCATATAATCTTTGACCGCCGGAGTGAAGAACATGGCGGCGGCGATAATGGCGGTGAAAAAAAGTTGTATACAGATAATAGAGTAAACTTTTCTGATGAATGCCCATCTCAACTGAGGATCTTCCTTCATCCCCGGATATATTTGACCGCCGGTAACACCGTCGCCTTTGTATCCGGACTCAACGTCCACACTATTTGGCTTGAACATCTTGTCACGTTTTGCTTTTCGAGAAATTTGATAAAAAAAATTGAATTATATATTGTAAGCAAAGAAAATAAAATATTTAAAAGGTTGAATTTTGAATTAAAAATTAATCTATTCACAAGGAAAGAGACATCTTTTAAGCAAGGTTTGAATCGTAGGTTTAGATCAAATATATATATGGTCATAAAATGAATATTCAAATATTTTTTTTAATCACAAAGTTTGAGCAGATTTTGAAAATCTAAATTTTCGAGTTTCAAAGGCTAATTCAAATCATTTTTTAGTACTTGCACTCACAAAATATTATAATTTTTAGGTCTAAACACAATTTCAAATGTCTAATCGCAACATTAAAAATTCAAAATTTTAATTTTAAAATTTATGATTAAATGAAAGATGAAACTATTCTATATCACAAAATTGAAGGATAATTTTTTGTACCCTTTTATCCTATATTAAGAAGTGTACTTAATATTTAAATATAATAAATTTACCTCTAGGGTTGGTGAGGAAAATGTGCTTTATCAGATATCAAATCAACCCTTATATATAAAGGGTTGAAATGGTATGAGGGTATTAATATTGTTTTGATGCAAATAACAAATGTTTTTGAATTTGATGAAGAAATTAGGTTAGATGAAATATGAAAGAAGAAGAAGACAAAAGAGCTTGTGAAGGCAAAAACTATTCTTGGATTTTTTATTTATTTTTTTAACTTTCTTTTTGGAATTGTTATTGTTATATTAAAAGAAAGTGGAAATGAGAGGTTGGGAATTAATTTTGCATACACAACCACGCAGTGAACGCGTAGAGTACTATTCTTTCACATTTTACTAAAGAATACAGTGTGTACATTATAAATTATAAATAAAAAAAGAAAAGGAAAGTAATTTTGCATGCATGCATGATGATTTTGATTTTTGTGGTTGGCGATTACGTGGAAGATAGTATGTTGAAATTTTCTAATGTCATATATAATGATATACGCAATATAATTTCTCAAGTTTTGCGAATTCAACAATAATTTTTTTAAATTCTAAATCAATCTAAGTCATTTGTAAATTTTGTATATTGGCAAGTTTAGGTGTTCTCAATGAATCCTAACCACACCCACTCAAAAAGATACGACAATTTTCTTGATCTAAGTTAATTACACAATTTTAACTTTCCACGTGGCATAAATAAAATTACAAGATTAAAAATTATTTTGGTACATTCAATATAACTATAATTTAAAATTACAAAATTAATAAATCTCGTTTATTTTTTAAAATCTCATATTAAGTCAAATCAGGTCATTTTTTTTTTAAACAGATAAAATAATAAGTAAAGAATATTGTTAAATCCGATAGTTATTTTTAAAAAGTACTGGCCCAAATAATTTTTTCTTTATTTGTTAAACTTTTGTCAATAATTATTAGGAGCGTTATATACTTGCTTATTGAGTCCATAACTATGGGTAAGAGGCCTATTGGGTCCAAATAGATTGAGCCCACATATACTAGAAGGGCCCAACAAATTGGATCATACTTACCCATCGCTTAAAGTTTTGGAGAATTACAGAAATTCCACTACTTCAGGATTTATTTACATAAATACATGCTAGTTTACAATATTATGAATCTTATTATATTTTTGTGCGTTAAAAAATACAGTCAGATCCATGAAATAAAGAACATATGTAATTTATTTTAGATATACTGTATTCAAGAAAATTTGCATATATCTGAGGGATAGATCTCATTCAACTCCCTCCCTTCTCACTTGCCAGTCTCCGGTCTTATTCGTATATCTAGTATTTCAGATACATGTTCTAGTGTGGTTCGTATATATCTGAGATGTATAAACTAATCTCGCTCATCTCTTTCCTATTCTCGCTTTTCTATTTATTTCAATATATTTGATAGCAAAAATACGTATCTAAATGTATCAACTTGAAATTCAGTATAAAATTATCAATTAGGAATATAAAATATAATTATTTATGATAGCAATGTTTACGTAATTAGCTAGTTTCTCGTTAAAGTTTAGTGTAAAGAGTTCAAAATGTTGATAAGATTTTTCCACAAAGATCTAATGATAATTTCTCTCGTATGTCTTAGGTAGGGCGTACATGGACGGGGTTGGTTTAGATTTTTGATTATTTGTGTCGAGTTTTTTAATATATAAATCAAACCAAACCAATAAAACTCGAGTTTTTCAACCTCAGATTGCTCGGGTTTTCGAATTTTTTTCGAATTTCTTGAAATTTTGGACTTCTTTCGAAATTCTCATGTTATTGAGTTTTTTTGTTTTAATATTTTGATAAAATATTTATAAAAATATATAATTAACTTATGATTCCAATATTTCTTTAATCCTATCAAAATACAAAAATCTAAGATTTTTTTAAAGAAAAACATAAAATATGAAATTTGTGAAGACATAAAAATATTCAACAAAATATAATAATGAGAACGCATACATAAATATTGCAAATAAATAAGTTACAATGAAGATGATTTTAATTTTAAATTACTAAATCATGCTAAAATAAGTCATAATTAAAATATCATAAATTTAAAGTACTAAATCATGTCAAAATAAGTGTGATAAATACTTATTAATTATATGAGTAAACATTAAAGAAAAATTAAATTAAGTTATGTATTTTAATTATCTAAACAAATGTAAAACTAAAGAATAAATATTTATTATATATATAAAATAATGTCGAATTGGTTTAGTTTCGGGTTGATTTTTTAAAGTTAAAATCAAACCAAACCAAATATAATCGATTTTTTTCCCAATACCAAAACAAGTCAAACTAAATCATTAATCGGGTTTTTTCTCTTGAATTGACTCAATTTGCGATTTAAAATTTGATTTTCGATTTGATTTTGTTCACCTTTAATCTCAAGAACTAATTCGTTTCAATTTATCAAACTTTAAATGCATTGACTATAAAAATAACCTCACATTTTTTATATGAACTTAAATTTATACTTATAAAATTTGGAATTAAAACATGACTAACTTTTATAATGACATCAAAAAGTGACCAGCAAACGTTATTTCCACCCATTTCACAAAAACAAAAACCACAAATATCTAGCAAATTTAGTTCCCACTCTTTGCACTGCCCAAATACAAATGTCACAGCTCATAAAACAAGAAAAACTATGGGAACACATGACTAAGGTGAGAGCAAAACAACGGCCACAAGAATCAACTTTATCCCCAATTATCAAGAAAAAGAAACAAAATACTTTCTCCGTTTTATTTTAAGTGTCACTTTTTAATTTGACACGATATTTAAGAAAAAAAGAAAGACTTTTAAAATTTGTGGCCTAAAATCATCCTTAGATATTTGTGTGGTTGAGAATAATTTCATTAAGGGAAAAAAGAAATTTTAAAGGTAAATTATTTTCGATTAAAGTAAGGTGACATTTTTTTTTTGGGACGAATAAAAAAGAAGAGAGTGTCATATAAAATGGGACAACGGTATAGGTTATAAATTCCAAAACACAAGAAAAAATATAAAAACAAACTCATCCATGGTGATAACTAGCACTTCTTCCACAACTATTTTTGACATTGGAAACTATTCAACTAAGCTATTGAATATTGAGGCACAATCATGCATTAATTCTTCTTTTCCTTTTCCTCCAAAGCCACTTTTGATTTCTTCCCCATCAGAACCAGGGAATTTTCCAGTAGTTTTATTTCTTCATGGCTATCTTCTTTATAATTACTTCTACTCTCAGATCATCCAACATATCTCCTCTCATGGCTTCATTTTTGTGGCTCCTCAGGTTGGTTAATTTTTGTGTTTTTCTTCTAAGTTGTCAAGAAATAGAATACTGAATAATTGGGATATTCTTATCCCTTTTGATAATCACAGAGTCTTAGTCAGCAAAAATTAGTTTTATGATTATGAGAGATTAATTCCGTGTACCAAATAGTTTTATGATTATGAGAGATCTATCTCAATCACTTCATCGACTTCCAGATCACACCCTTAACTTGGATAAAATAGGAAGATTTTAATATGAAAAAAATTAGTTTGATGTGGAAAGATGACAAATAACTTGTTGAATAATGATTATAGATAGGTGACAATCTTATAGTCACAAATGTCCAATTTTCTCTCAAATACTTACTACTCCCTTCGTCCCATTTAATTTATATAACACTCTTTGATTTAGTATGATATTAAACAAAAAAAGGAAAGACTTTTGAAATCATGTTTAAATAGTACGTTGTAGGCTGAGAATCATTTCATTAAGGTAAAAAGAAAATTTTAAAGGTAAATTGATTCCAATTTGAGTAAGCTAACATTCTTTTTGAGACGGGCCAAAAAGGAATGAGTCACGTAGAGTAGTAATTTCAAGGGATTTGTTTCAAAAGGTTGTATATAATGGATTCAACTTATATCATACTACAATTTAATTTGTTCTTGTCTTATTTTCTAGGTTTGTAGTTACTTTTCTGGCGATTTGATCTTTTTACACTATGGTTGTTAAATTTGATTGTGATTCTTAGCTGTTTGCATACATTACTAGTTGTATTCCGTGGAAGGATCAGATACAACACAGGAAATAAAATCGAGTGCTGAAATCACAAATTGGTTATCTGAAGGATTACATGATTTTCTTCCCTCTCAAGTTGAGGCGAACTTGAAAAAGGTGGCGTTAGCTGGACATAGTCGCGGGGGAAAAGCTGCATTTGCATTAACTCTTGGCAAAGTTGCTAATGTTTATACTAAACTGAAGTTCTCAGCATTGATAGGCATTGATCCTGTTGATGGTATGGATAAAGGAAAGCAGACTCCGCCACCCGTCCTCACGTACATTCCTGAGTCCTTTGATCTAGATATGGCGGTTATGGTAATTGGCTCGGGTCTAGGAGAAGTAAAGAAGAATCCTTTCTTTCCTCCTTGTGCTCCCAAGGGAGTAAATCATCGTGATTTCTACAAGGAATGTTGTAGGCCGGCTTGTTACTTTGTAGCAAAGGATTATGGACATGTTGATATGTTAGACGATGAAACGAAAGGAGTTAGAGGTAAGGCAACTTATTGTTTGTGCAAGAATGGAAAATCTAGAGAGCCTATGAGGAAGTTTGTTGAAGGAATTGTCGTTGCTTTCTTGGAAGCTTATTTAAAAGGGAATTCAACTGACTTAATGGCTATTAAGGATGGATATGTTACACTACCTTTGGAGCTCCAAGATGTTGATTTTCGTGTATAGTTACTTTGATTTTGATTATCAAGAAATAAATCTAAGAGCTCAACTCGTGATGTATGAGTCAGCTTTCATGACTAGTTGTACAGCTACTTATTATCTCCCACCAGCACATGTTTCTCGCTATATTTCCTTGATAACACATTTCCAATTGTGTTTTCATCATGCAACAAATTAATGATCTGGTTAGATTATATTAAGCCCACAAGGCCATTACACAACCAATGTGAACGAGTAAATTCTATGATATTAGCTTGTATAAACACGAAAAATGCAAACTTTATCATGAAAATCTTTAAGCTAAGGTTTCAAGCAACTGTAGTTTGATTAGGCATAAAAGTATGAAACAATCAACAAACAAAAAAATGAATGAAAACAGAGCTAATTAATTGTTTTTTCTCATTTGTATCTGGTCTTCGGTACTCATGTTGGAGCCAACTAATCCAAATTCGTTCTGCGAAGGACCTCATATGACGGAAAAAACTCCCTACCTCAAATTTTTTTCATTTTAAGAGCTTGAACATGAGATTCCTGAGGGACAAGCAACCCAATCACTCATCCTTTGATGATAAATCTAATAAATTAAGGGAAAATTGTAAAAGTATATATTTTTAGACCCAATTTTACCACTATGTATCAATCTCTACTTTTACCCAAAAATGTCGACCATTATTTATCAAACTATGCCAAAAAAAAAAGTTAAAAGCAAAAATAAAGACTAAGGATATGATATAAAGGTTAAAAAAGTGACATAAAGTTTGATAAAAGTGTAAATATTTTTAGAGGTTGACACAAGAGATGAAATTGGGTCTAAAAATATATATTCTTGTAATTTTTTCATAAATTAAATAGTCTCAACATCAAGAATCATAATCCAAACATTAGTGTCATGAAGTCTGACATGACAAAGGTGATTTCGAACCAAAAACTCGAAACCTAGACTTCACATTAAGGCTGAAGGAGTATTGCTCTAGCAATTACATTATGTTTGGATGGTTGTTAGTTATTATTTCATAATGGACCGTGATGTATTATACTGTATCTGTTAATACAATTTTTGAATAGATTGTATTATGCTCCGTCATTACATAATGTCATACACTAACATATTTTAATGAAAAATTTATATAAAAAAAAGTAGGGTACGAAGTAATCAAAACAAACATTGTATCTAAACTAAAACTTTAATACAATACAATGGGTAATCCAAACAAGGTGTTATTGCATTCCATTTGACTGAGGCTATTTTCGTCTTTTTATAATTCTTAACCTAAACCTCACAAAGGTTATTCTGGTTAGAGGTGACAATGGGGCGGATTGAGCCAAATTTGAACGGGTTATAAAGGGTTAAGACACCAAACGGGTCAAGATCCAACCCAACCCAAATTTGCTTGGGTCAAAACGGGTTGAGTAACGGGTTATTGAGCGGGTCAAGATCCAACCCGACCCAATTTTTACTAAGTTTTACTTATTTTATTTATCTTTTTTTAATATTTTAGTAATTAATTAAATTATATTTTTTTTTATTATGGCTACACAAAACATATCAAATTAAAAAAAAAAAGTGTGTTAAAAAAAATATTTTAACAAGATCTCTCTCGAATTAATTCAGATTGCACATCACTCCAATTTTAAATGGGTTGAAAGTTGGGCTGGGTTGAACAAGTTGCGCTTAATTACTTTCCACTATATCCAGATTAGGGTTTTTTATCCTACCCGCCGCTCTCACTTCCTATATATATTCATCTACCGCATTCTCTCTTTAACACTCAATCATCGCCTCCATTTGAAGAAACTTATTTTTATTTTTTATAATGTCTTCAATTATTATCAATCTAGATTTTTTCCTTTCCTCTTGATCTGATTTTTGGATCTCTAAATCTAATATGTTTGAGGCTGTGATGATGAATAATTATACCATCAAACTTTGAAAGCTTTTGTATTAAGCTTGTTGATTCAAATTACAATTCTCTGATGCCTCTTTTTATTTATTTATGATACAAATGAAAAAAGGCAATAAATTAGAGTCTCTGATGCGCTTTATTCATAGCGTAATCAGCGCTGTACGTTGCCGATAATGAATTTTTGGGGCGGAGATTCTGGCACAATCATTTATTTTCTCACTTGCATTGTGCATTCGGATGCTTCTACACTTGTATAATTTGCATTATATTTTAGGATCAATGTTTATTCTGCTTACGTACTATTTGTCATATTTAGTTTATTCTGTTTATAGTTTTTGAAATGAGATTTTTCAGGAAACAATCTCTTTACTTTTATGAGATAGTGGTAAGGTTTGCGTATATTTTATCCTTCCCAGACGTCACTTGTAATTCCACTGGGTATGTTGTTATTGTTGTTTATTATGCTTGTCGGATTTTTTGAGACAGAGTAAACAATATCTTTTATCTTTATGAAATAGTGATAAGTTCGATTTATATTTTAATGTTTTCAGACCTCTCCCTTGATGTTGTTGTATTTTATGATGAATGTTCTTATTCTAAACCAATTAACGAAAAATAAGAGAATTCATCATAAAAATTTTAAAATAACGATTTGATCTTATTTAACTTAAATGTTTGTGTGTTGTCTTTTAAATTGTATTTGTTCTAAAAAATAAATAATCAATCTTATTTATTTTAAAAATATAACTTACATCTTAGAAGATTTATTATTTATATTACTGTTGACATCTAATTTTAGTGAAAATCATACTTTTTGTGTTGTTATTTTTTAAATAGTTTAAAATATTTTTTGATAATTTTTATATTAATTTTTTTATAATTATTCTTATTTTTAAAATATTAGATTTTAATTAATTTAATTTTAAATTTTAATGTAGTCTAATAATTTATTTATTTAATTTTACACAGATAAAAATTATAAAAATGTATTTTAGTTGGTCCATAATTTGGGTTATTATTAATTTTAGTCCATTAGGTTTTGAAATGTGTTTATAATTTTTAAAAAATTATATAAACATTTCAAAGGCTAATGTACTAAAAATAACAAGCCCCAGATTGTGGGCCAATTAATTATATTTGTACAATTTTTATTTGTGTAAAAAAATTATTAGATTTCAAAAAAATTTAAATCTTAATTTTCTAAAAATTAGTTTAATTATCAAAAAAATTAAACTAAAATTGTCAAAAAGGTATTTTAAACTATTTAAAAAATAACATAAAAATACGAATTTTTAAAAATATTTGTCTAAAATTAGGCGTCAAGAACTGTTTTTTTTTGGATATGATCGATGAAAAAGATTATGGATAAAAAAAATTGATGAACCCAATTTTGATCAAACATATGACCTTCAATAGGAGTGCCTTCACTATAGTGTGAAGTTGCATAGTTGCGTCTTTGTTGATCTAGTTTGTACTTGTGGTTTTTATCAAGAATGCATCTTTTTGTCATTCTTTTTCAATGCATGTTGATAACTTTCATTTGATTTTTGAAGCATGGTGTGAGTCCTTTGAAAAGATAAATAAATATCAATTGATAGAATATGAATGCATATGCATTGGCAGGACAAATGAAAAATAATCTATTTATAGGATATAAATGCATGTCCATCGACATAACGAATAAAGAATGATCAATTGAGAGGATACGAATGAGATAAAAGAAGAATGATAAAAATGCATAGGATAAAAATGCATGCTCATTGATAGGACGAATGAAGATGATTTATTGAATGCAATATGAATGGCCCTTGCGGCGATCAAATATGAATGAATGGCCCGATCAACAATGCAATTTACATGAATGACCTTCTTGGCAATGCAATATGCATGAATGGCCCTCTCGGCAATGCAAAATGAATGAATTGTCTTCTCGGCATTGTAAAATGAATGACTATGCAAAATAAATAATGTTCCTCTCTCGGCAATGCAACATGAATGAACAAGTCTCTCGGCAATGCAAAATGACCGAATGGCCCTCTTGGCAATGTCCAAACCACGATGATAAGTATTAAATAAGTTATTTAATCATTAGGAGTAATTTATCAAATTGGTTAAATCTAAAATAATAACATACTCTTTATTTAATACGATTTCATTATACATATAGATTCACCAACTACATTTCAGTCATCCAAAGATCCTGGTCTAATCAATTTGGTGATAAGCTTTGCTGACTTTCTAACTAAATTAAATCATAAATTAAGTAATACTATAATTTTATTATATTATTATAGATATTATCTTTTACATTGAAAATAAATGTGTAATATTTATTATAAATTTATCTAAATTAAATTTGAAAATTTTAAATTAAAGTTGTTAGTTGATATTTTAATTATTATGACATAAAATTAGATTAATATGTAGTCAAAATTGAATAGAGCGTGCATTTATTAAAAAGGCCAATAACAAGTTACTCCACGGTTCAACTAATGTATTTGGATTATTTATTGATTAAAAATCATAATTATATCAATATAATTAATTTATAAATTATTAAATTAAATTATATTTACAATGCTCATATTTGATTTGATTCTGTTAATCGACATAGGGGATAAAATTCACTTGGTGCTTTCATATGATAAAATATTCTATATAATATTTTGTAACTATTCTATATAATATAATATCTTATTAATAAAAGAAGTACTCTTCTGTTTCGTATTAATTTAATTTATGAGATAATATTTATCTGATAGAAAATATAAAATATTAGTTTAATTTTTGAGATAATATTTATTTTAAAAATATAAAATTTCAATAAATGAAAGAATAATATGGAAAAAATTCCAAACACTCATCTTGAACAAACGATTCAATTATTTTGAATAATGAAAAAACTTTCAATTTTTTTTAATCATGTGTTCTCATTATTTGTAGTATATGTGTTAGTTTTATCATATGTACATACTGCCATGTGCTATTCAATAGTAGTCTCTCTTTTTGTTCCATTCCCTTGTCATATCTAGTTCTTTCTGCTTATGAATTTTGAGATAAGGGTTTCCAAGAAACAACTTTTCTATTTTCATAAGGTAATGGTAAGGTTTGCGTACATTCTATCCTCCCCAAACTCACTTGTGGAATTTCACTGGTTATGTTGTTATTGTATTAGTAATGATTTTTTTTTGGGCACTTTAAACATGTACTAATAAATTTTATTTTTAGGCAATTCTTAGTACATCACTAATTTCATAGATGTATTAGCAGATTTAGTCCATTACTAATTCTGGAAAAAGCAAAGAACTGCAGTTGTGTGGACAAATCTTAAAAAACTAAATTACCAAAGAATTCAAGCTAATAATTTTTATTTTTAAGCAATTCTTAATACGTCTGCAACAAGTTGAGCAAAATCAGCATACTCATTACACTTATCGTTCAAATCCGATGAAATTTTCAAACAATTTTCATCTTGACAACTCAATATTTGATCAGCAGATAACAAGATCGCAACAGCTGCATCGAATTTCGAGCCTGTAGACAAACTTTGAAGTGCATTTGGGATAAATGCCTTTACTACCAAATTATAATCTTTGTAGCAAACTTGAATACATTGGTTGGGATCATCTGAACTTTGATTATTCATCAATTTCTTAACATAAAAAAGATTGTCAGTGGCTCGAGTTTGGGCCGCTTCAATCATGATACGTGCTAGACCTTTAGCATCAATGTTATCACTGTATTCGCTTGAATTATAAAGAGTTTTTTTACATAAGTCATTAATTCGAGTCTGTTTGCACACATCGGTGACTAAATCAGCACATGTATGCTGAAGGAAAAGGAAGAAAATAAGAAAAATTGTTCCCAATGGTGTATAGGACATCATTTTTCTTTTTTTTCTTGTTGAGATTTGTTTTTTATTTTAAATTTAGTGCAGAGAAAAAAAAATGTAAATCCACCCTTTTATCATGATGATTGGAATATCTGGGATCAAATTCCATTTAAGGAAGAAAAAATATATTTTTCTCTATATTAAATATGCATCAAATTAATTACTTAAATGCTAGTATTTTGAGAGATTTTTTCTTTCCTATCACTTTCTTGTGTATAAGGAAAGAGAATAATTTTTTTTTTTAATTAATCCCAAACATATTTTTTATGAAGGAAAGAGAACAAATAATTAATCTTTTCAATTTATGTGGTACCATTTGATTTAACACAATTTTTTTTATAAAATTTGTGATCTAAAATATTTTTTAACTAATTATGTAGTTGAAAATCATTTATTAGAAATAAAAAAATTTTAAAAAATTAAAATTTTTTCTAGGATGAACTAAAAAAAATATTATATTTCATTTCTGATCATTCAATTTATTGATAGGCAGTGGAAAAAAATTATTTTTCTGATGTTCCTTTAAAAAAAACATTTGAATGGAGGATGAAACAAAAAATTATTTGTGTGGGTAGAATTTTGCATTAAAATGTCCCTTAGGAAAATACTAGTACACCAAGAATCTGGATGCTTAGTTATTGGTAAGAGTTATACATATATTAGTGAGATATAATATTTAAAATTAGTTGTAATTAACAAATAAATACTTCAATTTTGATATACAGAATTTATTGAATCATTTAAAAGAGTTGTTAATTATTACTATGATTTACATGACTTGTTCTGTCACTACAAATAATTTATGTAATACAAATATAATTTGGAAAGTAAATCGAATTTTACATATCTTATAAATATTTAAAATTATTAATTATTATGTTATTATATTTTTAATATAAATTTCAAATACTCTTACATAATTAAAAATAAAATGCACAAAAGAAAAGTGCTAGTTGAAAAAAAAAAGTACGCTAATTCGGTCCAAGAGCTATTAGAGATTCGTTGAACTATTTTTAAAGAGTTTACATCAATCTTGTCTTTCCTTTTTCCGTTTCATGATTTTAAACCTTTCATTTTTACATTGATAAAGTTTTGGAAAATATTAAAGTAAAAGATTGTGGAATATTAGGAAAATCTTTATTAAAAGATGGTTAACAACTTTACAAGTTTGGATTTGAGGAAGATGGGGATAATTGTGAAGTTTTTTTTTATAGTCACACGCAACTTAATAAATGTTTCATATCATAAATTTTAAAATTTCTATAATTATAATAAATGCATCGTATAGACATCAACTATTTAGTGATTACTACCAAAAAAAAATATATTAAGTGATTAATATAGTCATCCCAAATCAAAAAGTTTTATTTCTAAAAGTGAATTTGTTAAATTTAATCAATCGTTACAAATGTTATAAAATATTTATAATCATAGACTCTATTTTAAAAAAAAATTCAATATCAATTTAAGTCATGTCGTATAAATCGGAGGAAATTGACAAAAGGAGAAGGCAAAATACTTAGCCCACATAGTTTATATTTTGTGTAAAAACATAGACTTAATTTACATTTATGTATAAACACCTTTTATACATTTAACCTACACATCATATAAAATAATTTCACTTCAAACATAATTTTATATTTTAGGCTATGTGATATAAATATTTTCAAAAAGTAGAATATTTTTGAAAATTTCCCTTGTTTCCCTTATAATTTACACACTGTTGTTTTTTCAGTTTTCACGTTACACTTTTACGATAATGAATTTGACTAACTTTCAAAGTTAAATCAAAATAAAAATTTAGAAATTGTAAAAATTATACAAAAAGTATTATAAATTGTAAATTTTTTTATGTCAATATGATAAAAAGATATATCATAAAATATTAATCAATAAATATATCATTTGACTCTAAAAAAAGGTAATCGTGACAACTAAAAAAATGGAGGGAGTACACAATAATGCATGCTGCTCAGGGACGGAACTACATTTATCTAAAGATGGTCAAATGAACACCTTCATCGAAAAGTTTTTTTGAATATATAAGTTAAATATGAATATTTATATATCAATTATTGAACAACCTTAATAAAAAAATTATTTACTCATATTTTATAAATATAAACATCCTTAATAAAAATATTGACTTCGCATTTGATCAGAAGGGGGTTGTGATGTGAATTTGAAATAAGAATGGGCGCACAGTGATAGGGGAATCATTCACAAATATCTACAACAAGTAAAATATAACACAAAAGTCCCATCTACTTTTTATTTAGTCAGAAGGGGCAACACGAATCTTAAGACTAACTGTACCCCGCCAACTTTACCTAAGATCACTACTAGTTCCAAAGCTTTTTAGACAATCTATTTTACTTTTTTTTAAGTATGTTTTAAAAAAATATTACTTTATTATGAGTGAAAATAATTTAATTTTAGATTTTTTATTTATAATGAAATGATTCTCAATTATATAAATATTTAAAAATTATTTCACGTCACGAGTTTTAAACGTATTACTTCTAATCTTAAATACTATGTCAACTAAATTAAAAAATGTCATATAAAATGAAAAGGGGAGACAATTGATTGAGTGAGATGTTAAAGGAAAAAATCAAAAGTATTTTGGACAATCATTTTTTGTTTTTTTAGTTAAAAATTCAAGCATTTAATACTATTCGCATTGAAGGTTGACTGTTTTGGATTCACGTCGAATAGAGCTCCATTCAGACTGAAACATTTTTGAACTTATGACCTCTGCTTAATTGAAGTGCAACCTCATTAGATAAAAGACTTTTATAATTAAGACTATTTAATTATTTTTTAGGAATAGGTAGATAATTAAACATTTATGCTGCAATTAGAAGTACAATTTTTTCCTACATAGAATAAGTGCAAAATTTGTGTTATAGAATATGATTTTTTTTACTCATTTTTCATTGAATCAGCTCATCAAGAAAAAATATGATAAAGAAACAGATTTATACCGAAATAGTGGAAAACTTACTAGTTTTTCCGTACGAAAATATTACCCCCTTTGTCTTACTTTATATGACACCCTTTTTTGTTTAGTCTTTTCCAAAAAGAGTGTTACTTTACTATAATAAGAAATAATTTAATTTTAAAATATCTAATAATTTAACTTTAAAATCTCTCATTATCCTTAATAAAATGATTTACAGTTACACAAATATTTAAGAATTGTTTTGAATCACAAATTAAAATTTTTTTTTCTTAAATACCGTACCAAGTCAAACGATATTTACAATCATACAAATATGTTCATTTCCTTGCATCATTTTACCCTCTTGTCTTATTGCTTTTGTTTCTCAACCTAAAAAACAAGTTGTAACATTTCAATTTTTGCTGCTCGTAAATAATTTACGTTGTTGTGGTCCATGTTACCATGTATGAATTTGGTATGTAAGTAGATTTTGACCTTCAGATTTATAAATAAATGAATGGACACAAAACAAATTAGGTGAAAAAGTACCAGTATTATTTACTGAGAGATTCTCAAAAATCCTTTACCTTGCACCTTGAAAAGATGCGTGGGGTTTCAGTCTATAATTATATTATTCCATTTTAATTTATTTATCGTACTTTCCTTATTACTTCATTTTAACATAGATATGATCTTAAATATGGTAATAGCATTTGTGTGAGTATATGAATATATTATAGAACTCAAATTTGTTTATTTGAACGTTTGGAAACTTATATATGGTCACAGTTTTGTTTAGATTATATCCAAATAAAAGGATTGGGTGCATGCAATTGATGAAATTAATGTATTTTGAACATTTGAAATATTCTTTTCTATATGTTCCACACTCGTATAATATTTTTATATAATCATGTTTGGTACGTGGAATGTATTATATTGTTGTCAGACTAGCACCAACATATACAATCTCAGTATTCCTACCCCATGTAAGAAGATGATAATGAATTCCTTGTCCCAAAGCACATTGCATGTATATGTCTTTGTTTTTTTGTACATGCACACATATATATACTTCGAATAATTAAACTATAATATAGGAATTATTAGGTGAGGACTAATAAAATATCAAGTGTTGTAATATGGTAACGCAAGATTATCTTGGTGTTAGTGGTTAACAAAAAAAGGTAACTCCTGCTAGTCTGGCATAAGAGGATCTCACATATCGTGGTGTTTTGATCACATTCATAACTATGTTGTTCGAATTTTTTAAAAATATCGATGAGTATGTCTCAAATTGTGCAAAAATAGTGTATTATGGATGAATCAAATGTGAGTGCGGTATCAAAAGTGAAAAGTCCAACTTAGACTCGTAATGATATCATGTGTGCCCGAGGTGAACAACCTTTCTAGTCGATGGAACAATATAGGCAAGAAAAATTGACATAACATATTTGTATTTTTTATTAAAAGATCACAGGGTCCCAATCCTAACTCCGTTAATTTTCAAGGATGTTGCTCAATGGAGTTGTTTCCACATTACATAATCAGGTGGGGGACGGAATGATAACGATTTCTTTGGGGTCGATCTTCCCCTAGACGTCAAATAACACAAACAAAGAGAATTTAAGCCGGGAGTTCAATTAAAACAAATCACTACTATAGTTCCCTTGAATATTCACATAATGTGATTTCTACGTAGCATATCAACATCATATTAACATTCGATGATATAATCATATTTTTTTAAACCAATCGAACTTAACCCATTTCACTAATCCCTAGGTCACATATCCCTACACACCTAATGCTTCCTTATAGAGATGTTGGACTCGTACAAGACACACTACTTATCTTAGCTACCACACGAGTGCTGTCCTTTTTTTCACTCTTCTTGGTTTCTTTCTTTTATTTTCTTACTTTGTCACCCCTATACTTTCTTACATATGGCACTTATGGTCCATTAATTTTACTCTATCCATCATTCCTCGTATCATTTTTTCCATTTATTTTGGTCCAAGAAAGGGAAACAATATTGTTGAATGTGAATAAATTAATAAGGACTGTCCTAATTCATACCCCCACGCCATCACAAAACAATTTAATAAGGCAGGCACAATCAATCAATGCCATTTTTTGGGTCCCAATTAAAACAGGCTTTTAGTTTTTTCTCACAGAAAAATGGATCCAAACAAAATTAGTCCTTGTCTTCTTCTTTTCCTTGTACATCAAAAAGACCACCTACATATACATGTATTTATTAGAGTACGAATTATGTGATATTATTTTATTTAATATTAAATTTAGAAAATGAAAAAAAATGCTCTTTGAAATTTTTGATCTGAATAGTCATCGATTATTAGTGTAATCTTAAATTGATTTTGAAATTAAATTATTTTTAATTATGAAAATATGACATTTTTTTTAGAATGGATAAAAGTAAATTTGCTACGTAATTGAGACATAAAAATAGTAAAACTTATTTTATAGTAATTTTTTATTTTCTGTGTGTTTAATTTTAAATAAAGATATCTTTGAAGTTTAAAGAACATCCTTACGATAATCTTACTAAAATTTTAAGAATGAGTAATTCTTTTTTAATGTGATAAATTTGAATTTCAATATTTCTAATGACATGTTTAAAATCATAAATTTTAAAAATTATGTATTATATATATATTTTTATTTAATATTATAAAATTAAAAAAAATTACTTATTTTATTAAATATTTTCAAGTTAAAGTCAAAATATGAATAACAAAATTATTAGAAGGGAAGAGTAACAACAATCCAGTGTTACGGTTTTCTAATGTCGGCATAATTAAAAAGCAAAGTTCAAAATGTCATACATTATTTATTTATTTTAGCTAAATGAGAAAATTTGACTTGGTTGCATCCAAAATACAATATAAGATTTGTTTGGTTGATAATAAGTTATTTTAGGATTAATTATTCAAAATAAATTATTTTAAAATAAGTTATTTCATCATATATATAAAATAATATATTCTATTATATAAATAATGAAATAAATAATCTTATGACTATCTAATACCTTTAACCAATCATAAAATAAAATAATTCTAGATTCTGTCCTAAAATTATTATATTTTATAACTCAAACTCACCATAAAAGGGCTCTAGTATATCAACAAGGCCTATGAATATATATGTCCTACATTATTCAATTTTCTAAGCACGTGTTCGAAACTTCGAGTAACATTTCTATTTGTAGTTACAGTTGTTTTTAACATATCTTTTTTTTAAAAAAAAAAATCCACAATACACTCCACTAAATTTTTGCTACCATTGAAATTTAGTTATTCTAATTATAGCATAGCTCATGTGTTTGTATATGATTGGTAGTTCTCACTTCTAATGAACTTATTTTAAAATAATTTTTGTTTTAGATATTCAATTTTTTAAAATTAGTCTCAAAAAATAATATGATTTCTATATTAATTAACAATTTAATTTTAAAATATCCTTTTGTCTCTTAATGCAATGATTTATAAACACAAACATTCATCACTTATTTTAGTATAAGGAGTAACATGAAAGGTAAACCAAGCTTGGTTGGCATAGTAGTTAGCTCACTAGGTTGCTTAAGCAAGTGTCGGTGGTTCGATTCTCGCTTTATATATGCAATAATCAATTGATCAGCGATAAACCCTTAAATGAAGTGCAGATCCACACAGGGATACCTTATGCGAAAAAAAACATGAAAGGTAAAAGAATGGTTGAGAAAGAAAGATAAGTGTAGTTGTCTCTCTATCATAATCATTTTAATAAATGTAAATAGTCTTATTAGGGTGTTGTGTCTTTGACTTAGACTGACAACTTCACCCTCTACACCCCCTCCCCCACACCCTTAGCTTTTCATTTCACTCAATAATAGAATCCCAAATCAATGCTTCAACAACCCCTACCCATTCTCTTCAATTCTTCTTCTTCTTTCTCTCTTTAATAAAAATTGTGCATTAATTATCTAACACACACTATATACCTTCTCCTAGCTTCACTATGGGTGGCATATTTCACCATAATTTCCAACACAACTTCTGCTTTTCTTTTGCTAAAATTGCCACTTTAACTTTCCTTTTGCTTACTCCACTTGTTTCTGCTTTTCGTCTAAATCCAACAAAAACACTCAGTAAGTTATGAACCCACTCTTTCTCTATTGTCTTATTTTTTGTGTTACCACCGTTTGACTATAGATTTTAAATCAACGCATGAAGTATTTGGGAGAAACTTCGCTTTCACTCACATGACTTTAAATCTTTTCTAAGTAAAATGCATGTTTAAATACAATTTCGAAGACACAAACTTTAAATCTCAATGGCCAAACGGGACCTTACAAGAAGATATTTTTGTTGATGAATGCAGGAATAAATATAAATGTTCATATATGTTGAATTGTGCAATTTTTTGTTATTTTAGACCTTCTTCGTAGAAGAGTACGCTTGTACTATATGTTTCTCCGGCACTTTGATAATTGGTACCTTTTGATTTTTTTAAAAAAAATTATATAGTGTCTAAAATTTATTGATCCGATTAATCTGAATTTATGCCTGGTTAATTATGTGTGTGTGTTTTTTGAAGCATATATAATGTTCATGTTGAATGCACGTTTATATATGCTCATTTTTACTTATCCACTTTAAATGATGGAGCCACTATTTGACTAAGGGAACTCCATTTGATAAAAAATTATACTATTTATATATAGTTAAATTTTTTTTCTATGATGTTGAACCCCATTTGGAAAGTTCGTATGCTTGCCTTTTCAGATTTAATTCTAGCTCTGCTGCGGTTCACTATATTAAAAATAGATATCTAACAATACTTGTTCACTTTATGCAATTAAGAGATAATTTAACAATTAATTTCTAATTTACTCTTATGACTAATTATAGTTGTTTTCCTATTATATTTTTCAAAACATTGTATTTTTTATATTCAAAGGGTGATTTGATAAAATTACTCTATCATTTGTGCTGAGTTAATAGCGAATAACTATTGTTAGACAAGAGAATAATTAAAAGCTTTCTTCTTAGAGGAATACTCCTATGGTTGATTAATCTGGATTTGTGCCGAATTAATTATATGCGTTTTTGTGAATCATAGGTGGAAATCAATCAAAGGTTATTGAGGGAGTGGAGGCTCAGAAAAGACTGAGTGGACCGGGTTCATCACCACCCTCCTGTAGATCCAAGTGCGGAAAGTGTTCGCCGTGTAAACCGGTTCGGGTCTCAATTCACCCCGGTTTTAGTTTCACTTTAGAGTACTACCCTGAAGCGTGGAGGTGCAAGTGTGGAAATAATATCTTCATGCCTTAATTTATAATACTACTAAATACATTACTCTTTTTTCTTTTTCTTCTTTTAACTTCTGTATTTAATTGTTTTTTTTTTTTCAGCATGTACTACTACTAGTTAATCGATTATTCTATAATTATCTAAATTAGAGTTTTTTTTTTTTTGTTGTTGTAACTTGTAATTAATTTTTGCTCTAGTTATTTAACGGAATTATTCTGGATAATAAAAAAGAAAGTGGAAACAAATATTTTGTTGTGTAGTTCTTCTCTTTTTCATGGGAATGGCAGAACATTGGAAACATAATTTTCCTTTTTTTGATAATTCTGAGAAGTGAGCGTTCTTCACTCTTTGCTCTCATGGAAAATTGGTTATATCTTTCTCTCTATTTTTTTCCCTAAATTTTTATGTGTCATAATTTAGGGTAGGTGTACTTTATCTAACTAGTGATAGAGTATATTAATAAAAATAATGCGTATGAAATTAATGTATATTGGCAGATTGAGTTGAAATTAGAGATAAAAATAAATAAAATAAAAATTGAGTTGGGTTATCATCTGGTCAAATTTATTTTGGATTCAAATTGATTAGGCTCAAACGAACTAAAATTCAGGTTGAGTCATAACTCACTTAATCTTAAAAATTTTAACATATTATATCTATTTTTTATAATCATAATGTGAATTTCAATTTAAGAAAATAAAAAATTACGGGTAGATAGATAAATTCTAGAAGATATAAAATAGATAGTAACTAATACCTTTAATACGAGAACATACGTTATATCAATGCAAATAAAAAATCTTAAAATGAGTTGAAATTGGAGATCGAATTGGGATAAAATGAAGATTCTTTTTAATGGGTTAAGGCTTGAAGGGTTGAGATTAAACCTAATTCAAATTATCTTAAATCTAATTCATAAAATTTTGGGCGAGCTAGACGGGTTGCTTTATATTTAGGTTCATTTTGACACCCCTAGTCTGAATAGTACATCGGTTGGTATATATGTATAATTAATGCAAAACTAATGTATAATATGTACATTCTATATATTAGTTATTAAGTTGTGTATTTTGAATATCATGAATTTTCATCTATTAATAATGTAAGGAGATTAATAGTATGATTAAAGATCTAGTTGCTCTCAAAACACTTTTTTCATCTTTTTTTCCATATTTATGGAGGATATATTTATAAAATAAATATTTTTTTAAGAAAATTATGCTAATACACAAAATGAAATAATGCATAAAAGATATAACTTTGAGAGGTAAAAGTTTTGGTTTTTTATAGAGTGTATTAGTGAGTTTGATTTTGTTATTATATATATAATTTTTTTAATGGTGTATTAGGTAAGGGAGACCATAAGGTACAAAAAAATCAAACCAATTAGTACTTGGTATTTTTGGAGAACCCACATATATATCTAAAATAATAGTACTACTATTTGATATATTAAATACTAGTGAATATTGAGCATGCCTAAATATTTAGAATATACTCTATTTATTTTGTTTCAACTTATGTAACACATTTTTATTTTAAACAATTAAAAAAATGACACATTTTTTTTATTTAATAATTGTTTAAATAATACGATCAACATTTTATTCATGTGGTGTCCCACTTACGTGGTAAAAATCTACAAAATTACACTCTTTTTATTTAAAACAATATTTATTCTAAGGATCATTTTGAAACATTATAGAAACTTCACATATTTTTAAATTTCATGTCTAATCAAAGTATTACATATTTTTTTAGACGAAGGGACTCCTACTTCTTGATATATATGAATAGTTTGAAAAAATTATTCCCCTCCATTCATCTTTACTTGTCACTATTTCAATTATCGAGGTCAAACTATATGAATTTTGTCTAACATTTTAATACATATTTTTTTTATTATTTTAATATAAGAAGGATTGCAACTTATAATATTTTTTTGTATAGTTTTCAACTATTTAAATTTTAAATTTTTAATATTAAATTTATCTTTAAAATTTAATCAAATTAATCTTGAAAAATGAAATAATAACAAGTAAAAGTGAATAAATTTGCCGAATAATGCATGAGTGATTGTGTGAAATGAATTGACTGAGAGAGTATGGGCCTACATTTGTCCTTGTGGGCCATTGGGCTGAATGACTTGTAGGGCTCAGTCAGATGGGCCTCATTAAATGCTCAGTCAGAGTAACAGATGGGCCGTATGATTTTACTCTGCTACACACTGTAAATATGGAAAAATAAATGCTGTCAAATGTTACTAACCCACCCAAAAATGAAAACGAAACTCACACGTGCAGTTTTATATAGGAATTTTGCAAGTAACATCCCTGAAGTTTGAGCTCAAATTCTGTTTTGGCTTGATGTTTGAATTTCGATATACTTAGAAATAAACTGTGTAAAAAACAAAAAGTTGCTAAGTTGGGAATACTATCAAGAACTTATAATTTGTAAATCTGAATTAGTACATCGGTGATGTTTGAATTTCGATATACTTAGAAATAAACTGTGTAAAAAACAAAAAGTTGCTAAGTTGGGAATACTATCAAGAACTTATAATTTGTAAATCTGAAAATGGCTTTAGATAAAATTTTACAGACATAAGGGGAGAGGAGAAGAAATACTCGATAATCGATATATTATGATTTAAGTGTTGTGGTGTCTGAAATTGCGCGTTTATTCACTTTAGAATAATTTAAAATAATATAATATTTGAAATTTTGTATAATTGAAATTCAGACAGGTATATCACTGAAATTCAATTATTTTTGCATAAAATTCATGCTTGTCAAACCCAACTTCAGTTGTTATACGTTTGCGACTCCTCAAAAGTACAAATTAAATTATGATATTCAGATAAAGTTTTGGCTAAATTATTTTATTAAGATATAATAAGATTTTCAATTTATATTTTAATTGTGAAAGTGCGACACTTTTTTTTTTACATAAGAAAGCACCCCAACATTTTTTTACGACAAAACAAATTGGTTGGTCAAGGGCATGGAACATGCTACTCATTATGTTTCTACCTTTTTTATTTTTTCAAATTTGGAAAAACGGAAGAGATTTCAAAGTGGAGAATCAAATTATTATTAATAAAATGAATATTTAAATAGTCAATTAGTTGATTTATCAAAACTCTCCAATCACATTTCTATTTATATTAACGATTGACGTTTTTATTGTTACAATGAAATATAGTTGTAGAATACTTATTATATTTTGCGTGTTATCCCTCTAACATGTTAGGTTCATTTAGTTGAAGAATAAGTTGCCTTAAAATTTATCTTCTTATGATTAATTATCTTAATTTTATTATTTATTTTTAATGAGATAAAAATAATATTATTATTTTAAGATAACTCATTTTGAAAAAAATCATCCTCAAATACAAAATAAATTTATCCTACAAATAATTTTAAAATTATTATATCTATCCTTCATACTAGACAAGTAGCGGATCCAACATTCCTGGACCGTGGGTGCTCGTTTTCTTTAAGAAAAAAAAGTTGTTGCCAGTGAGATTTGAATTCGTATCTGGCAACTCGCCCTGAACTTTAGGTATGTGCGAAGAATCATGGTACTTATGAAACTTCTTCTTCAGTGAATGCTTAATCATATATTTATATTATTTTTGCATATTTTCTATATGAATATACAAATAATTTTTCAGAGTCAATGAATGTTTGAGCACTCAAAATCCAATACGTGGATCCGCCCCTCTACTGGACAAGCCCTTATAAGTCCATAGCTTGTCAGTATATGCCAAGTTTATTTCTAGAGAATTCTATGGCAACATTTGGTGAAATATTCATCTTCACAAAAATAAATAAATATATGGTTTTTAAATCTCCATCCGATTGTAGATATTTGATTAAACCACGAGAAACAGACAAACAAACTTTCTCCACATAAATTTTAATGAAAATCACTGTGCACACGTGGCATTTTGTCAAAATTAGCGTAACTTTATATTAAGGTCCACCTAACCAAATTATAGTTACGCATTATTTTATCAACAGAAGAAATGGCAATCGAGGTGAGTTTCCAATAACTATTTTTCACTAATTCTTTTTGTAAGTGTGATTAGTTAAATTAAAACACTTAATTATTTCGATAAACCATTGATTAATTGACTGTTTATGAGTTTAGGCATGGTTTATGGATGAAAATTCAGAAGATCAACGGCTTCCGCACCAGAAGAACCCACCGGAGTTTGTGTCTATGGAGAAATTGGCTGAAGTGGGAGTTTTGTACTGGAAATTGAACCCTAATGGTGATATGATCGTCCTGCCTGCTGGGATTTACCACCGCTTCACCCTCGATACTGGTAACTATGTCAAGGTGTGTTCAACCCTAATGATTACGAGAACGATGAAGAATTGAAGAAAATTCGTGAAAGTAGAGGCTACAGCTACATGGTATTTCTGTTATACTGTTAATTTTCTTTGTGATTTATATGCTTATGGGTTGTTGAGACGAGGTCCCAAGGAAACAGCCTCTCTGCTATGAGGCAGTGATAAGGTCTGCATATATTCTACTCTTCGGACCTCACTTATGAAATTTCACTGGGTATATTGTTGTTGTTGTGTTGTGTTAATTTGAAGAAGAACCTGATAATTATGATACAGAGTAGTAATTATCCTTCCTTGTGACCACAAGGTCACTAGTTCAAGCTGCAGAATCAGCCTCGTATAATAAACTCTTGTGGTTCTCTGTTTAATCTACTAGAAGCTACAAAAATTAATATGGTATCAGAGCAGGACTCATTTCACTCAATATTGGGCCTTCAAAAAATAAAAAATTCTCACGCATCATATGTGAAGCACCGGGCGTGAGGTGGGTATTGAAAAATACGAAAGTTTCTCGCATTGGTGGTTAATGAGATGAGTGAACTCCTTATAATGATTGGACAATCCTCCTCCTTTTGAGCTAGCTTTTGGGGTGTGATTTAGGTCCAAGATCTAATTTTACTAATCGACCCTTTTCGGAATCGGTCGTGGTGAAGCTTTAGTACATCGGGCTGCCTTTTTTTTAGTACCTTATAATTATCTTAGGTTGTAATAACCTCAATTTCACAATAGAAATATTCAAATATTATAATCATGGAATTCAAAGTTACTACTGAAAATGAAACTAACAAAGAACTTGCAGAATAACAATGGAATAGTAAAGGATAGATTGAGGAAGATAACTTGAAGGGAGACTCAATGGACTAGACGTTTTTCTCAACAATTTGCATAATCTCCAAAGCACATACCACTATCCCTTTTAATGGATCCATTCTCGCACCCACTACTCAACCTGAATCCCAAATTAACTCCGCCCTGTTGCTTATTCTCAACCCAATAGCGACTTGTGTAATGTTGGTGTCTACAAAACGCTGGACCTGATTCATAACATAGGTGTTTCCCCAATTGCACATTCCTATGATATGAACTTAAGTCTGTAAATCAATTTGCTTTTGGAATTATTATTATGATTCGATTTAAGTCTGAGTTAACCTTTTTTCCCAATTCTAAGAAGCACAAACAGAGATGGTTTCAGGATTTGTAGAATTCCCGTCGTCAATATTATGAGTCACAACTATCTATTTTCTTTCTTTAGCTTTGCCACTGTATACCTTATATAGTTATTGGAGAAAAACTCTGTTTTGTGTCATTTCAAGCTTAATATTTGTTTCGTATTTTCTGCAGGGATTCCGTGGAACATCATACATGAAAAACATGAGTTTGCTGTTAGATTTAGGCCTATAATAAGTTGAAGCTATTTTAATTATTCCTAACTAGGTTTGTGATTACCTCCCAGCTATCTGTCCACTTTCTACTTTAGATTTCTTGATTGGTAAAATTATCTAGATACTAAAATATTGAACTTCTGTATTGGCTGTCCCATATTTGTTGTATTTCTGCGGGAGTTCCACGCTAATGCCATGTTTTAGGGTTGCAATCTGGCCTCTTTTTTCCAATCTTTTTGCTGTATGTGCTTTTCAATATGTTTCTGTATTGAAGACCTGTGTCCTAAAGGAAGGTGACTGATGGTGGATATAGAATTGCCATTCGTTAAACATGCGCACACTACACATCAGCTCTTTAGAAGTGTGTGATGTTCAGCGTAAATGGTCATCTCTCGTGTTCTTCATAGCTCACAAATAACTCCACACTACTCAAAATAAAAACTTGCAACTTCAGTTTCTTGGTTCTGTTAGTTTATCGACTTTGAATGTAGTTTTGCCAGAGCTCCCACTAGCGTGCACTGATCTTTGTGATTATAGAGTATATGTTATGTTCAAATTAAAGATTGTACCTATTGCATCAATTTTAGACTCTCTTTCTTTACCAGAAATTCATAATGAACTGCCCCTTCACTTTCTTAATCCTATCATATTTTTGTTTTGAAGGACTTGCTGGATTTGTGCCCTGAGAAGGTGGATAACTATGAGCAGAAGTTGAAAAATTTCTACACGGAGCACATACACGCAGATGAGGAGATACGTTACTGTCTGGAAGGGAGTGGATATTTTGATGTGAGAGACGAGGATGACCGCTGGATTCGCATCTGGATGAAGGCTGGTGATATGATCGTCCTGCCTGCTGGGATTTACCACCGCTTCACCCTCGATACTGGTAACTATGTCAAGGTGTGTTCAAGTTTCTCTTTCATGAAGCATAGAATAAAGGATTCCTTCTACCAGTTACATAAATAAAGATCATAGTAGAATAGTAGAGGAAATTACACCTCAATTATCACTGCATAGTTACAAACAACAACAATATACCCAGTGAAATTCCACAAGTGGGGTCTGGAGAGGGTAGAATATACGCAGACCTTACCACTACCTCACAAAGGTAGAGAGACAATGTTTCCCGGGAACCCTCGTCTCAAAAACCCATAAGCAGAATAAATTAGATATGAAAAAAAGGAAAAGGAAAAGAAAATGGAACAGAAAGAGCGACTAATAACGAAAAGCATATGATAGTATGTAAATACGATAAAATTAACATATATAAGAAAGATAATGACAACACATGATACAAAGACATGACTAATCCTACTACCCTACTATACCTCACGGTCAGACATCAACATAACCCTGCTAACTTATTAGCCTGTCACTCTAATTCGTGACCTCCACTACATAATTGACAATCTTAAATTGGTAATGCAATCACTCTATTCGAGTACTTCTACATATTGTTAACAAGCCTTAGGGAATGTACTAATAGTTCAAGCTCTATTGAAATCCACCATAGAAGTGAATTTAATTTTTTTCTGTCAAACTAAGTAATGCAACTATGTAACTTACAAGTTTAATGGTATGTTAGCTATGCATTTCACTTTTTGTATATGATTTTGTTGTGCAGTTGATGAGGTTGTTCGTGGGAGAGCCGGTGTGGACCCCTTACAATCGGCCACAAGAAGATCATCCAGCAAGGAAGGAGTACATCAAGAGTATTACTGAAAGAGTAGGAGTGCCTCTTGCAGCACACTAAGAGATTGATCTCATACAAGCTTATGAGAAAGGCAAATTCTTAAAACTTGGGAACAAGTTTTGCTCCATATTGTTGTAAGTTTGAATAGAATATCTTCTGAATATCTGGAGACAATGTAATAATCAATATTCTTATCTGAGGAGTTTAAGTTGAGTTTTAGTCAGTGAATTTTGTTCTGTGTTCTGATATTATGTCAATGGTATGTGGTCTGATATTGCACCAGGACCAAAAACTATCCCTATGTAAAGTTATATACACAAAGTATGGGTTTTTAGTAAATAATTTGAGTTGTCGTTCCTATTACTTTGTATCATTCTATGTGACATTTTTTTTTCTTTTGCCTCTATCCAAAAAATGATGTCATTTTATTATAATTGAAAATAATTTAACTTTAAAATTCTTTCTTTACTCTTAATGAAATGATTTTCAGTGATACAAATATCTAAGAATAATTATAGACCACAAGTTTTAAAAGTCTATTTTTTTTCTTTAAATATCGTGTCAAGTCAAAAGATGTTTGCACACAAATTGAATGGATGGAGTCTTTTTTTTTCTAAATACCTTATCTGTCCGCACATATGGAAGTTTTTTTTTTGGCAAATGAAGATTTGAATATCAACAAGTGTTTAAAATTAGTTGCAATCTACAATTGCACTTTATGAAAATCAACGCCCTTCGTAATAATTTTAGCCCACCGGAGAAGTAAATATTCATTATATATTATCTTAAGTGCCCAAAATTATATCATCGAAATTTAAGTTAAAAGTTTCAAACATGATTTTTTTTTTAAAAAAAAAAAAAAACCAAAGAGGGAATTGCTTATACAGTGTGAACGAAAGAAAATTTGAATGACAAATATTTTATTGATACATACTTTGCAATAACAAAGTTCGAATTGCATGTGGACAACCAATTATGCTTAATAATATACTATATGCACAAAATAATTACTCCCTCCATTTATTTTTATTTGTTATTATTTTACTTATTAATATGGACTTTGACCAATATTATAAATGTATTTTGTATATCATATGAGTATGAGAAGAATGTCAATTTATAGCATTTTTCATATAGTTTTTAACTATATAAATTTTAGATTTAAATATTAGAGTAGCAGGCTAATGGATTGGTAGGGTTAGATAGATGTCTGGCCTTGGGGTTTAGTAGGCTAGCAAGAATAGTCGTATTTATATCATGTTTGTCATTATCTGTCATATGTGCATAAATTTTTTCGTATTCACATATTGTTATGTGCTCTTCGTTATGAGTTGTCCTTTCTATTCCTTTCCTTTTTTTTTGGTCATGTCTAGTTTATTCTGCTTTTGGGTTGTTGAGACGAGGGTTCCTAGAAAATAGCCTCTCTACTTTTGTGAGGTAGTTATAAGGTCCGCGTCATTCTACCCTCCCCAAACTCCACTCGTGGGATTTTACTGGTTATGTTAATGTTATTGTAAATAATAAATTTAACTACTATAATTTAATTTTGAAGTTTAATCAAATTAAAACAATGATAAATAAAAAATAAAGGAGGAGCATTACAAAAATGAGTCCAAACTTTGAAGACCTTTTAGTGAATTGTTTAAAATAGTTTATTCCCCACCTCCACTTAAATAGGGTTTAAATACTTAAATAAGAATACTAAAAGTTGCATTCCAATGGGCTATGAAAACAAGGTTAGCAGTTTTTTTCGACCAATTCTTCATAGAATTTTGTCGGGTTTTTTTTTTTTTTTTTTTTTAAATGAAGCCTTTAACAAAAAGGAAAAATTAAGCTATGTGATAAATATTTGGCTTATATTTATGATATATAGCAATTTTTTTAAGAAAAAAATCACGAAATGTAGCTATACTTTGAGTTTAACAAATATACCAAACAGGTATGTTTGTGTATTTTCTCTTGATACAATATATGCTTATATCCATCACCTGAAGAAAACTCGTTTGTTAATACATCTAACACTTTTCTGATACAATTTTTACAACAATTATAAATATGCAAACTATAATTGTATTTCGTAATTATACCTTAAATTATAGCCATCTACGAAATTTATATTTGTATTATATCTAGATTACTTAAACCAAACGCGTTAGCAATATAATTAAATCTAGAAGACACTAGTTAGTAATTAAAAAACTGAAGTTCACATTCAACTAATCTCGTAAATGGGAAAACTCTTGACTTAGACAAATTGAGTGACATTTTTAAATTTTTTCTGAGAAAACTATAGTATAAATTAAAGTATGTGCCGACCTTTGAAATATAAAATTACAATATGGACATTCCACTTGGGGAAAAAAAAGACCATGGACATTGACTCAAAAATGGTACTACTATATATATATATATCCTTTTATTACTATCCATTATTATCAGATTTGGACAAATAAGGGAAGATGGTTTCCGTTGCAAAGGTATGTGATTGATAACATTTCTTTTTTTTTTAAAAAAAAATCTTTATAATTAATCTGTTGTTCTAGGCTAGATTGTTCGGACTCTTCAAAATATCAATGTGCGCGTGTCAGATTCGTAAAAAATATAGTGTGTTTTTAGAGAATTTAACACGAATACAACATTGAAAGTAAAGAATCCACGCAACTTAAGTTCTAGGTAGGGATATACGAATTTTCTTGAATTATTATGTGAATTGTATAGTTTCTTGATGCTAGTTATGATGTTAATTATGTAATGTTAGTTTTCAATAATTAATTATACTGTAGATAAATAAAGTCAACATCAAATGCACTTCTCATGCAGTAGAATTTTAACAAGAGATGTGATACATAAGAATTTTATTCACACTATATAGAATAATAATATGACGGCAACATCAAAAATGAGAATTTTGAGATGAGGGCAATTTCATATGGAAGCGTAACACCTTATATTCAAGGTTGGACATCTGAAGCATGAACACTTTATTATAAAGGTTCAACGTCGAAAATGAGAACTAGGATGACTCTTATTCTGACTGACCAACACCAAATAATCAATATTTAACCTAACTCAATTTATTTTTCAGACCGTCTATCTCATTTAACTATCATTGTGAAAATTCTTCGCATTTTTATTTTTAAAATGGACTAGCTAATGATAATTTTTCTACACAGATTGTTATTTCACTTGCCTTCTATTTTGGAATGGGTGTAATTGGTCATGTACATGAAGAAGAATATCATAATAAGGATCCTAGAGAGGAAGTCATTGAAGCATGGTACATGGATGATAATGAAAACAATCAAAGACTTCCTCATCATCATGAACCAAAGAAATTTGTATCTCTTGACAAGATCGCGGGTAAATATATACATTATTTTCTCTGTTTCAATTTATATGATGGTTTTCATATAGCCCATTTGGAGAAAAAGAGTAAGTGTTCTAAAATTCACTACGTACGTGACATTTTCAGAGCTTTTTCATATAGCCCATTTGGAGAAGAAGAGTAAGTGTTCTAAAATTCACTACGTACGTGACATTTTCAGAGCTTGGAGTTCTTAGTTGGAGACTTGATGCTGGCAAATATGAGAATGATGAGGAATTGAATAAAATTCGAGAATCGCGTAGTTATGTTTACATGGTATATCGAATTTTTACATATAATATAGTTATATATGGATTACAAATATAACTAGCTTTCTTTTTAGTCAATCAAGCCTTGTTCGGACTCTTAAAAAAGTCAATGATACGTATTAGATTATCCAAAAATAATGTCATCAAAATATTTTTTTTTCAGGACAATATTGAGGTTTCCCCCGAAAAATTAGTGAATTATGAGGAAATGATAAAGAAATTCTTTGAAGAACACATACACATTGACGAGGAAGTCCGTTACTGTCTTGAAGGAAGTGGTAATGTTAGATTTCATTCATTTTAAACATTGTTTGAAAATTAATTAATGTGTAATATGTAATATATATATTTATTTGACGAATATATATCACTAGACTGACAGAGTATCTAGTAGCATAATTTGTATGTTTTTGTTGTAGGTTATTTTGATGTTAGAGGTTATAACGATGCTTGGATTCGCATTTGGGTGAAAAAAGGTGGATTAATTGTTGTGCCTGCTGGAATTTATCACCGATTTACACTTGATTCAAGCAATTACATTAAGGTACTTATTAAATAAGTAAATACTAATATTCATAATTACATAAGATAAAATGATTATCTCTATGAGTTAGTAGTAAGATCTATGTATATTTTATCCTTTCCAGACCTTACTTATGAAATTTTACTGGATATGTTGTTATATATATAAGGCAAAATCATGAAATTCAACCTTATTTTGATTTCCATATTCATCGAGGAACATTCTAGTGTAGTTGTAAAGGTGGTTCAAAAATTTATCTCGATTGCATTTTTAAAATTTTATCTATAATAACTTTAGTGAAAAAACAAAGTTAGGTGTACTAATCTTTTGCTATGCGTAAAATTCAATGATAAATCACAAGGATTTATGTACAATACTCTATCATAATAATTATAATATTTTTTATATTTTGTTATTATATAAATTTCTGATTCTGCTACCGATGAATTTTTCTAGGCAATACGTTTGTTTGCTGGTAACCCTGTTTGGACGGCATATTATCGTCCACATGCGGATCATTTGCCTGCAAGGTAAAATTTTAACACCCTCACCCTTTTTTATTTTTTATTTAAATTTCTTAAACCTTTTTTTTCTGCTGGTAGTTTGGTTAATAATTGAAAAAATGGTCTTGTGTATGGACACTGAATAAATTCAATATATTTTTTTCCAGGAAACAATATATTGAAACTTTTGGGTTGAGGAAAAGCACTTCTAATGTAATTAATGACGACGTTATTCATAGAGTTGATGAATTATAAACCTTATTAGGCTGTATTTACCTCAGCTTGTGCTGAATATTTGAATTCTAACATGTAAATAATAGCTCAATATTTTGAGTATTAGAGTTGTTTACGTGATAAGTAAAAAAAAAAATCCTCCGTTTAACTTTATTTGGCCCTTATACTATTTTGAAATGTCCAATAATACTTGTTCACTTTATGAAATCAAGAGATAATTTTACACTTAGTTCCTAATTTACCCTTATCATTAATTATAGTCATTTCTATATTATATTTTTCAAAATATCATATTTATTATAGTCAAAGGATAATTTGATAAAATTATTTAATTATTTACTACTTTTTAATTCTTGTGCCAAGTCAGTCAATAGAAATTAAGTAAAGTTGATCGGAGGAGTATCTATTGATATTTGCACTTAGGATATGTTGTATACAGGTGACTTTTCCTCGAATCTCGTGCTATGGCCAGTTTCTATTTCACTCTACTTTAAAAAAGGACAAATTACATAGTTGATTGGTTGATAAAAATAAGGGTGGTTTATATAAACCATATAATATAAAGATTTAATTTCCATTCTTTTCTACCTTTTTTTTTATTTACATAAATCTCTGAAAAAATATGACAATTCGGATACATTAATTTAGTAATTCAAATATATTAATTCAATTTCAGATACAAAAATTAGGATTGTTAAGTATCAACAAATAATATTTAAGGCATGATACATTGAATATAGAGATACTTTAATAATCATAATTAATATATCCAGATTACTGAATCAATGAATTTGGATGGAAAGAATGGAATTTTTGATATTTTTTAAAATGGGTGAAAATAATGAAAAATATGGTAAATATAGGAATATAATTAGGTAATTTTTCGTAAAAATAATCATATATACTGCACTATTTCATATCAAAAGTATATATTTCATGTATAACACATATATATATATATGTGTATATATATACACACATTATATTTTTGAAAATAAAAAGGGTACTAGAAAGAATATATCCACTTGATTTGTTTTTTCAACTAATAATTTCTCATGTAGTGATACTTGCTTTTTGAATGGGCTATGTAGCCCAATAATATAATGGGCCAATGCTAGCTAGATCTTGGGCTTAAGGCCCAAAAAAGTTCATGATTGAAGCCTTATTTTGGTTGGAAAAAGTCATGTTTGGATTTTTTATTGAATTTGTTTGTGAAGACGAAATAAAATGGATTTATTAACGTTTGAAGGTTTGAATTGAATCTAATATTGTAGTTAATATTGTTGGGAACTTGGGACTTTCATTATAAGACCACATACCAAAAGGAGTCATTTGGAACAATTAGAATCAATTTTGAAGAAAAACGTGGTGTTGAAAAGAAATTTTAAAAGATCTTTCAAAATTTTATTTTAAGTTATCCCGATATTTGACAAATATATTCGCTCATTTACCACATGGGAATAGTAAGTATATAGCCAATTTAATTTATTCATTTGATACTAAAAAGTCCACGTGTTGTTTGACTTAATAACATGTTCTTGATTATTACTCTTTCTATTTCATATTAAATTAATTGTTAGAAAATTTTTGATGTTTCAAAATATGTGAATTGTTCACTCTTCAAGGGGATGTGTTGGATTTTTTTTTCCAATTTTATCCTTTATTAATTAAGTTTCTAAGGTTGAGTTTTGCATGAGAAATAAATGATACTTTAAATTAGTGTGTAAAATGTGAAAAAGATAAAAATAGAAAAACATGATTAAATTTTATCTTTATTTTTTTTCTTAATATATGTGAAACAACCCAATAATTCATTTAATATAAAATAAATGGAGTATCATATTTGTTACGTAATGAATGAGCTTATTATATTTGAGAGTTGAAGTCAAATGTCAAATTGAATAAGTTACAACAACTTACGAGCATGAAAAGTAACAAACCCATTATTTAATAGTATTAGTACAACATAATCTCATTTGTCATAAAGTAGTTAAGAAATGAAAAGTCGATGCCTTAAATAAATAAGTAAATAATGAATTAGTGGAGATTTTGATGGATTGGAAAGAGAAAAATCGTGTGATATTTCTAAAATTTATGATTCTCTAATTTAAAAAGAGATTTTTTTTTAAAAAAAAATTGAATATGTAAAATTTTCTTCTAGTCAAAATTTTGAGCACAGATACTAGCCCTTAAAACTTCTCTAGACATTCAACTATTATTTATCTTTATAGGGGAAATCAAATAACTATCTTATATTTAGAAATATTTTAATAAATATCTAAAACACATGATAAAATATTTTTATTAAATATTAGAAATTTAAATTTTAAAATATTTTTTATGCATATTCTCAAATATATATATATATATATATATATATATATATATATATTAATTCAGCACTTAAAATATATCAGTCTTCTTATGACACTCTATTTGATGGATAATCGACATATTTATTTATTTATGATAATAATATATTTACGATTGTTAAAAAATATATATATGTCAGTCTTTTGAAATCAAACGAATTAGCCTGAATAAGCTTTATTTTTATGAAATTTTTATTAGTAAAATATTCAATGAAGATCTTAGTACTTAATATATAATTAGATATTATCAAACATGTATTACGCACAAAAATAAAATACTTCCCACCTACCATTTCACATCCCAAATGACGGGAACACCCTTACATTCACCTACCCTCAAAATGGTGAATTCATTTAACCTGGACAGATTCTCTATGTAATGACAGAAAGGTTAATTAAGTCTTTTCACTAACTATACGTGACAAAAACGTGAGACCCAGATTTAAGGAGGGTTCTATTATATTTTTGTCTCCTATTTATAAACACACATTTTAAGGGTTCTTACCGCTCTGAAAGTCAGAAGAAATAGGAAAAGCCAAAAAATGGGTTCCATCGCAAAGGTATGTAAAAATTTTACTGATTTACAATTTCATTTTTTCTTTGTGGGTATTATTTTTCTTGAATTTTATGGGGTTCTTTATGCTATTTTTTTTTCCTGGGAAGTTGTTTGATCTGCTTCTGAATTGTATTTTTGTATTCCATGGTACTTTTTAAGATTTTGGTTGTTTTCTGTTTTGTATGATGTTTATTAAAGTTCCGATCTTTGCTGGGAAATTTCTTATACAAGTATGTGATTGATTTGGTAGCTTGATTTTGGATTGTGTAAAGGGTTTGAGGTGTTAGCTTATTTGATACGCATATATATGTGTGTGTGTGTGTATATAGCTAGATATATATTCGTTTTTGTTTGTGCATACACATAAAGATAGGAATTTTGCAAGTGGGGTTGTCTTTTCTTTGCTTAATTTTGATTATGGGCGTTTGCCTTCTGGGTCGAGCTTGTCACACTGAACTTGCCTGAGTTACCTCTCTTGTGTGGTTTGCGAGCTATTGCATAGTGGTGGGGTTTTACCCGTGGCCACCCAAAGGTAGCGGCTGCTGGTTTCCTTGTTATAAAAAAAAGAAAAGTTAGGAATTTTGCAAGTGGGTTTGTCTTTTCTTTGCTTAATTTTGATTTCGGATTCTGTAAAGGTTTTCATCAGTTCTGTTTTCTATTTAGATTTGCTAGCTTGTTTGATACACCCAACTTACCCTTGGTGAATAATTGTTTTTCTTTGTGTATACTTATATCGATAGGGATTTTGTGTCGGCATTTTTTTTGGTGACAAATGTTAAATGTGTTCCCTTTATCCATTTTACAATAAGAACAATAGCATAACCAGTGTAGTCTCGTGAACTGGATCTGAGGAGGGGTAGTGTATATGCAAACCTTACTCGTTTTGATAGACCCTTGGCTTAAGGAAAAACTTCCTTTTTCCATTTTATGAAATCCTTTAATGGTATTCAAGTTGTGTGGCTTGCAATTGTTTATTCTGTGGAAAAAAACTTATAGTTTGCTAGGACATATTCTGTGCTTATGGGTAGACGTAGATGATGTTGCTGTTGGGGAAAGGGTGTCTTCAATGGATCAAATCTGGAGTTGATGCGACTCAAGGAGTTTCGCTTTTTGGTAATAAATGTGAAATATTACCACAGACAAACCAAACAATTTCACCTAAAGAGCACCTGAAAACTACGCCCACCTTCTAGGAAGAGTGATATGATTTAGTAGGCCTCAAGCAAAAACAGAACCAATTACACAAATGTTGATTCAAAAAATGACATTTAACAACTTTGCTCGGCCGCTGTACTCGAGTAGTTCTGTTTATTTGCTAAGAATACACAGTGTGACTATAGGAAAGTTGAAAACTAGTCTACTATATATTTTATTACAGAAATAGAAGTGCTGACCATAGGAAAGTTGAAAACTATTCTATTTTCTACTTTATTGTACTTGATGGAAATCATCATGGATCAACAAAAGAATTCTGGTAAAACGAGATAGATAAACAAAGCAAATTTGGATGTACTTCCATGAAGAAGTAAATGAAAGTAAATCAATTTATGAAGAAGCTGTGATTTTTTATAATGAAGATCTTCCCTGTTCTTACAATAGAGTAGAATGTGAATTTCTTGAACTCAAGCCGGGAAGAAAAGTACTAGATAAGCCCCCAGGGCTTAGTTCATGTGTCAAATGTTGATGAGGAACTTGGTCTTATGTCACAAGTTTGAGCCTTACGCTATTCCAACTAAGCCTGGTATTTTAAGTGAAGAAGGATAGAGGGATGACCCATTATCCTCTAGTTTCAAAGGCTGCAGTTGGTCCTAAGGGTTGGCCCCATAACTCCACGCCACTCCCCTCCCCTCTCTTTGAGGCGTGAGTATGAGGTCTCATACAAACTAGAGACTTTAACTTCAATCAGATGGCCTTTCAGAGTACAAGGCCTGGCGACTTTTTTTTTTTGATAACAAGGGGAATCTACAGCCGCTACCCTTTGGACGTGCACAGGGTAAACCCCTGCTCCAATGCAACATCTCGCAAACCACATAGGAGAGGTAACCTGCACTAGGCAAGCCCTGGCAACATTATGATGATTAATAACTTCAAATGAACTTTCTGATAGTTAATTACTTAAACTTTTATTTGATTCTATTTTTTCTCTGCTAGATGTTTTGGATTTTTCCGATTTGTGACAAAAAGTATACAAGAAGTATAATTTTGAGACATCTTTCAAGATGAGAAACCTTGAAGAACCTGAAAACCTGTCTCATATGAAAACTAACGGTGATCTTGAATAGATCACCGACGCAGTCTGAAGGACATGATAATTACTTTGCCGAGTAGAAGTAACTGACTGTGGTTCTGCATTTATTCTAATAGAGTTAGCTCCTCTTGAGCTCTCCTAGATGAAGAACTTGTAATACTTTTTAACAGTAGACACCAAAAAGGAAAACAAATACATCAAGCATTCCTAGGCAAGCTTATATTAATTAGAGAACAAAGACTAGTTAGATTTACGCTCACCAAATTTTGTTTTCCTTGCCTCCTTTTTTTGTTCAGGTTTACGGTTGGCAAGCTTAACTGTATACTCTTAATATTACGATGTTACTATCAATACATATGGTTATACTTTTTGGCTTTTCGTTTAACATTTTAACGGTTTGTGATTTGGTTACTTTGTTAGAGTTACTTGACCACCTAAAATTGCATAGACAAGAATGATGATAATGCTGTTTTTGGATGAGTGTATAGAAATATAGATTACCATAAAATTGCGAGTTGGAGAAGGAAATGGAGAATTATTCACAGGCTCTTTTTGTTTTTCTTCAATTCCTACAGGATCCAAGAGAGGACGTCATACAGGCATGGTACATGGACGACAGCGATGAGGACCAGAGGCTTCCTCATCACCGTGAGCCAAAGGAATTTGTGTCTCTTGACAAGCTTGCTGGTAAAGATCAGGCTAAGCATTATATCTATGTAAATTATCTATGAGGAACGGAAAAACCATCTTCACCATCCCCTTTAAAAGAAAAAGCTAGTTTCAGGCAGTTTGTCTTCCCTCAATACTCCCGATAAGTATTGGGGATATCTGAATAAGGATCTCACATTTGTAAATTCTGGTTAAGTGGATAAATTACTTTTCAGTTAATACTACTAATCTAATTTGTTGAAACTCTCTTGGTATTTTGGGGGGTTAGAAATTGAATAGATGAAAATCTTTTTTTATGTTGCCATTGGTGGATGAGAATCCCACATTGATAGGATGTATCATCATTTGTCCAAATTCTAATTGTGTCCTTAATCATATGATGAACAAGGAATAAAATAATGAACCAACCCTAGGTGTAGTTACAAATTGATCGCTGGATTTGTTCTCCCTTCATATTCCCTTCTTAATTACCATGTGAAAATTTCAGAACTTGGAGTGCTCAGCTGGAGACTTGATGCTGACAATTATGAGACTGATGAGGAGTTGAAGAAGATTCGGGAAGAACGTGGATATTCATACATGGTCTGTTGAAGTTACAAAACCGAGACCTTTCATTATGTATTACAAGTTGGTCCCTTTTTTTTTTTTGTACCAGTACTGAAGCTTTAAGGGTTCATAATTTGCTTCAGGATTTCTGTGAGGTTTGCCCTGAGAAACTACCGAATTATGAGGAGAAAATCAAGAACTTTTTCGAAGAACACCTGCACACTGATGAGGAGATCCGTTACTGTGTTGCAGGAAGTGGTATGAATGAAGTTTATTGATTGGATTTTGCCATACTGCTTTCTAACTACTGTTACTAAATATACACTTCTGGGTGTAGGTTATTTTGATGTTCGGGATGCGAATGAGAACTGGATTCGCGTCTGGGTAAAGAAAGGTGGAATGATTGTTCTGCCAGCTGGAATCTATCATCGCTTCACGCTTGATTCAAGCAATTACATTAAGGTACTTCATAAGAGTATTCAGGAATATACATAGTTAATCCTGTAATGCCATTTTGAGATGAGGGTTTCCAGGAAACAACTTCTCTACCTCTAGGAGGTTTGAGATGAGGGTTTCCAGGAAACAACTTCAATGCAGTCCAACTATTGTCTTGTATAGTTGTTGGCCAAGGTCAAAGATAGGAAGGTCTAGTTATAGGTGCAGGTGGTGCGAATAGGGTAGTAGTGGTAAGGTCTGGATACATTCTACCCTCCCCAGACCCCACTTGTGGGATTCCACGGGGTATTCCACTGGGTATGTTGTATGTATATAATCCTGTAATGGCATTGTCCTTTTATTTTCATCGCTGTCTCCTTTGGAGGCGCTTGTGCTTGACTGAGAAATGGTTTTTGTAGGCAATGCGGCTCTTTGTTGGCGACCCAATTTGGACTCCATACAATCGTCCACATGATCATCTGCCTGCAAGGTCCATCTCTAGACCCACGCTATACTATCTGGTCCATTTGTTTTAGTTGGATAACCAGAAACAATCTTTGGGCGTGGAAGCTAATGAACGTCTTTTTACATGCAGGAAAGAATATGTTGAGACGTTTGTCAAGCCAGATGGCGCTGGTCGTGCTGTTAATGCTGCTGCTTAAATTGACTATAGGCGAGGAACTTGAAATCTTATTACATTGTGTAATAAATATTACCATACGGTGGTTTTGCTGTTCTTGATGTGTGCCTTACTCAGCTTGTTGAGTGTTGTACTCTGGCACTAAATAAATCCCTTCCTATGGGAGATTGATTGTTTATATGCAAGTGGAATCTATTATGTGATTTTAGGTACTTGTTCTTGTCAAGTGGTTCAGTTTCTCCTAATTTGTTTTTAATTTAGTTGCAATTTCCTTTTTGTTTGTTGTATTTGTTCCTTTTTCCAGAATCGTCTCCATGCGCTTTGCAAGAAAGGGAAACGATTTTTTCATGTTCTGTTGGTTAAATTTTGTTGGATCTTTTTACTACTGAAACTACCTTCTTAACGGAAGTAGGGAAAATAATTTTCACAAGTAGTATTCCATATTGATTGTGCTCTCTCTTCCCTCCAATACACCTTATCTTCATCTCATCCCCTATCTTTCATTTAGGGGATCAAATTTGAACAGGCTATATATAAGTGACTTGAACTAGGTAGTGCACAACTAAAATACTGTTCGGCTGTTTGATTTTACTATATTAGTTTTATTAATTATTTATTCAATTGCTTCAATTATGAATTTACAATATTATTCCTAATAAATCATTTTCTTAAAGGCAATGTCGATTGACGTATCTGTTTCAACTACTTGATTTTACAATATTACTCTTAATAAATCATTTTTTCTTGTTGCTTCAGCTATTAACAATTTAAAATATATATATATATATATATATATATATATAAATTTTGATTGACAAATTTTTATATGTGCAATATAAATTATAACAAAATAAGTAATAATATTTAAAATTTATATAAATCGAGATAAGAAAATAACATATATCGTGCCCGTACGCATCACTAACATATACTCCCTCCGTCCTATTTATGTGACACCCTTTCCTCTTTGGTCTGTCCCAAAAATAATGTCATATTTTTCAAATTAGAAATAATTTACCTTTAAAATTTCTTTTTTACCCTTAATGAAATGATTTTCAGCCATATTTAAAAATAATTTTAGACCATAAATTTTTATTTTTTTAAAAAAATATTATGTCAAATCAAATAGTGTCACGTAAAATGAGACGGAAGCAATAGTCACCAAATTTGGTTGTTGACTGGCAAGTATATATGGTGACTATATGGGTAAGCACATTTTCTACTTATATATCAACCACCATCAACTGTCCCACTCTTTTTCCTTGTATAAATAAATCTTCTGTTTCCCCTCCTATAATAAGTACAAGTCTTTTTTTCCTTCTAGGTAAGTTCACTGTATGTTTTTTTATCTTATACAAATAATATTTTTACATTCATATATATATATATATATATATATTGTGTGTGTTTGTGCGAATTTAGTTAGCGTTTAATTCTAAATTTTAAAATAATTTTGGCAAGTCATTTCTTGATGAAGTTTTAGTGAAGTTTCATCATGCGTTTGGTCTCACAATTTTTGCAATAATATTTAACTCATTTTTATATTCATTGGTTCTAAAAATTATTAAAAGTTTGTATTATGATTCTACAATGACCAAAATCTGTTAAAAAATAACCTTATAAACATAATTAATACAATCAACAACAACAAATAACAATACGGGCAAGATAAATACATTAATCGCATACTCAAGCTTGTCACTGATTTAGTTAGAATTATATTCATTTTTTTTCTCAAATACTAATTTTTTCTATTACTTAAAAACAGATTTTTATAGCCAAACATCCCTTCTTAAATTTTTCTCAAGAATAATTGCTACCAAACAATACGTTAGATTAGGGCTCAACTAACTTCTGAATTCTTGCCTTGCAGAGTTCAGTTTTAGAGGCAGAACTCTTAACATTTTCTTTTTTTAATTCTTGAGCGTTTGAATTTAAGAACTTTTAAATAAAAAGCGGAGAAATTCTAATCATTCCATCACAATTTATGTTGATCTTCTGTTATTTACCATATCAAGTAACTTAAACTTACCTTATTTAAATTATAAGACCTCACTTTTTATGAGGATAATTATAGATAACTTCTAAATGATTCTGTAATGTAATTATTTTTGTACTATAAATATATGTATAAATTTAAACATAAATACTTTTTTCTCAATTTTTTTTTTGCTTAGACAACTGGCAAGGATTTTACTAAATCAATGGCAATATCACCTTATTCTAATTGAAAACAATTTGGTTTTAAAATTCCCCTTTTACCTTTAATAAAATGAATCTCAACTACACAAATTTCTCAGAATAATTTTATACCACAAGTTTCAAAAGTCTTACTTTTTTTTCTTAAACACTGTGTTAAGTCAAAAAGTGCCACATAAAATGAGACGAAGGGAGTATTATTTTATATAGATGTGCTTGAAGTAATGCAAATAAAAATTGTTAATAATAAAGGAGGCCTTATGGAATCATCATGGTTCGCAACAATAGCCTACAAAAACCAATTCAATCCTGATTTTCTAACCTATTAATTATTTTTTTATGACATTTGATTGCAGTACATTTTGGAAAGTAGTGTTTATCCAAGAGAGCATGAGCAACTTAAAGAATTAACACAGGCCTCATTAGACAAGTATAAGATGGTGTAAGTCCCATATTTGGATCTTATTATAAGCTCCATGGAATTTTTGCATTATGATTTTTAAGTTTTATGCAATAACAGGGTAAAAATAAATTATACATTAACTATAGGATAAATTCAACAATCTATCTTAAAGATAAGATGTTACACATACCGAACATATAATTAAGAAGTATATTTTACCTATTAGAGACACGTTTTGAAGTCATGACGAGTCTAAGCCCAAGCCCGAGCCCAAAGCAGACAATATCAGTCAGGGCTGTTGCATAAATTTTCATGACAAACAATAATTAATAATTTGATGAAGAAATCTCACATCGATGGTGAAGGAAATAATTGTTTTTTTCATATGACTCAAGCAAATTTTAACTTGGTAAAATAGCTAAAATACACAAAATATATACGCGGAATATGTATATTCATTCTTAAAAATATACAAAAGATATACATTTGCTGACTATTATTTATACGCACAGGAGCTTGATGAGATTGCCTCCAGATGAAGCCCAATTTCTGTTGATGTTCCTAAAGATCATGAACCCTAAGAAGACAATGGAGATTGGAGTTTTCACTGGTTACTCTCTTCTGGCTACTGCTCTTGCTTTGCCTTAAGATGGGAAAGTGAGTATAATCATTATTAATTATCATAATCTCCAGATTAAGAGTTAATGGTAAAAATTAAAAACACATTTGAACGATCATTTTTTGCAAGTTTCATCCCTTAACTATCAGTTATTCCCTTTTCTTATCTAAGCTATCACCAACTAGGTATTATAACACATCTCAACTACTAGTTTTTCCTTTTTTCTACTTGAAGTATCATTACTCCTTCTGTTTATTTTTACTTGTCACTGTTTCGCTTTTGAAGTCAATTTGACTACATTTCAAAGCAAAATTGAATATTTGAAATCGAGTAGATGGCTGAAAAATATACTAAAAATTATATAAGTTGCAATCCTTCTAGATCATATTAATATGATAAAAAAAATACAAATTAAAATGTTGATCAAAGTTCATATAATTTGACCTTGATAAATGAAATAGTGATATACGGATGGTATCATGGTGATAGATTAGGTAGGAAAAAGAAACAACTAATTTTTAGAATGCAAAATTCGCGAAAAAAATGACAATTTAGATGTGTTTTTTTACCATCATCTTGTAAATTATTAAGACCTATATTTGTTGGTGTTCTTTATTTTTTAAAAAGACTGAAATTAGGTATGGTTTTCTTTGTATTAATATACAGATAATAACAATTGATCCAGACAAAGATGCATATGAAGTTGGATTGCCATTTATTAAGAAGGCTGGAGTGGATCATAAGATTCAATTTATTCAATCAGAGGCTTTGCCTGTTCTTGAAAAACTCCTCACTAGCGTATGGTTTCATAGTTTTTTCGAGTGTTTCGGATCATAAATTTTATATATATATAAAGACTATAAAATTTTTCATATAGTTTCTGAATATGTATATTATTTAAGTGAACAAAAATGTTAGCGTCAACACCTAAAGTTGGTTCGCTTAGTGAAAAGAGAAAATAGATTCAACAATAATTACATGTACTTATAAAATTAGATCTCTTCCTATTGGTGTTTTACATTTGTGTGTTAATCAATGTTGATATATTTGCGTTGAGGGTCTTCCGAATACAGCCTCTCCATCTCTAAGAGGTAATGATAAGGCCTGCGTACATTTTACCCTTCCCAGACCCCCAGTTGTGAAATTATACTGGACATGTTGTCGCTGTTATTGTTTGTGTTAATCAATGTTGAATATATTTACAATAAAAACAGGACAAAGAAGAAGGGACATTTGATTTCATATTCATTGATGCTGACAAAGAGAACTATTTGAAGTACCATGAGATGGTACTAAAATTGGTGAAAGTTGGAGGAGTAATAGGCTATGACAATACTTTATGGTTTGGGACAGTGGCACTTTCAAAGGATGATCCTATGCCACCAGGGTTAAAGGCATTGAGGGGAGTTGTTAGGGACATCAACAGCTTTTTAGCAAATGATCCTCGAATTGAATTAGCTCATTTGTTAATTGGTGATGGGCTCACCCTTTGCCGGCGTCTCGACTAGGTTGAGACGAGGCGTAGTTATTATTGTTATTGTGTTATTTTGTAAATCAGTTAAAAATGAGACATGATTGCCTAGCAGACTGAGGGTTCATTATTCTAGTTATTGTTATTTCGTCCATCATCCAAAAATAAGGCATGATTTCGTCTTATAGACGAGGTCTTATTATTGTTATTTTATCCGTCAGCCAAAAATAGGGCATGATTTCGTCTAATAGACAAGGCTTTGTTATTATTGTTTTAATTATTATTTCGTTCATTAGTTAGAAATGAAGGCATGGTCTCATCTAGTAGATGAGACTTTGTTATTGTTCTTTCATCCATAAGCCAAAAACGGGGCATGGTTTCATCTAGAAGACGAGGTTTTGTTGTTGTTTCATCCATCAATCAAAAAGAGGGTATGATTTTGTCTAAGGCTTAGTTATTATTGTTGTTTTGTCAATTACCCAAAAATGGGGCATGATTTTATTTAGTAAATGAGCTATATCATGCGTCATCAAAAGTAATAAGATTTTAACTAGATTTATTTTGTTCGCATCAATTTATCACAAATCTCGATATGAACGTACATAGGA
>DF357278.1:134319-155013 GCA_000787875.1 Solanum virginianum | reverse complement strand
TATTGCAAAATAGTTGTGAGATTGTGACCCTTAGAGGCCTAATGCTAAGTGATGATTATATCTACATTCTAATAATTTTCTACATATGATATATATATTGTGCTGAGACTTTTTCTAAGTGCAGGGTTGTAGTCTGGCGGTATGTGGTTGGGTGTTAAGGAGTTACTTCGTTTTTCATTATTTTACTTTAAGTTAGTTCTATTTGCTGAGTACCCTGTTGTTTGGTGCTCACCCCTTGCTACATTTTTGTAGGATACGAGCCCGATCCCTCTGGTTAGACTTTTCTCATTACAGGATGGAGCGAATGCGAGCCCGATCCCTCTAGCTAGACTTTTCTCATTACAGGATCAAGCTTTCGGATCATTCTTAAGGTAGCTGCTTATGCCTTCAGCAGACCTTCAAGGAATCCATTATTATGTTATGTTCTATTTGAGAACTAGACATTTGAGACATGTATTTTATTCGAGAATTCTATATTTAGAGGCTTGTACATGTGACACCAGTCCTTGGGATAATTATAGCGTGGTATTCATCTTCCGCAATTATTGTTACATTTGAATTAGTAAGTATTAGACTGACTCGCCTTCGTGGGTTAGGTAAGTGCCATCACGCCTGAATTTCAGGTCGTGACAATATGTTGTTCAATTACTTTAAGTTGATATTCAACATCTATAATTTGTATGTTTTAAATTTTTTTTTCAATCTTATAATCAACACTAATATTTTTTTTATTATCAATATTAAAAATCAAATTCTCATGCTACATGATTTAATGTAACTAGACACTATTAAATACCAATCAATTTTCTTTCATATCAAGAATTAAATAAAATTATCATGATGTGAATATGTTAATTTTGAGAATACACATGTCATAACTTAGACTTAAATAGAATGGATTACACTTAAATTTTAAAATCACAAGCTTTACAATTAATTTTTACTCCTTTGATCCTCCTCGTATTATTATATTTTTCAATTTTTTTTTTAACAAGGTAAAAAGAAAATCCAAATTGTGATACAATGATTTATAGACTTTTCACATGAAAGGTTTGATCCTTTAATTAGTTCATTCAACTAATATAGACAAAGAATTAAATATTTTTCCCTTATAAAGAAAAAAGAAAGCTTCTCAAAACACAAATTCATTGAATGAAAATTTTCCAAAAAAAAAAGAAACGGCAAGGACAATTTTGTAAATTACTTAAAATTTCATGCTTTTTTTTTTCTTTTTTTTTTTTTTCTCTTTTTTAATTATCTCGCTTAACAATCCAAGCGAAATAGATTTCTATGAGAAGTCCTCTCTCTCTCTCTCTTCGTTCCTAAGCCACTCTCTTTTCTCTCAGATCCACAGCTCCAACAAATTTTTCATCGCAAAATGCCATTGAAACCTCTCTGCGATCTCGCGAATTTTCACTTCTGAAGGTTCTACAACATTCTAGAAGATTCTATATACATACCGTTTAATTTCCTGTGTCGGCCGGACGGACGGTGTAGTGTGAATGGGGGGAGTACCGTCAACGCCGAGGTTCACCGGTGGTTCGAGGCCTCATGAAACGGCGGAGTACCTAATTGGAACATTTATTGGCGAGAAATCGTTTCCTCTTGCTTCTGATTACTGGCAGAAGCTTCTAGAGCTTCCTCTTAATCTTCATTGGTCTTCGGATCGTGTTCAGCAAGCTTGCCTACTCTTTGGTACCTAACTATCTGTAATTTTAAGTTGTTCATTTCCCTGATAATTATTTATTGAGTTTTGATGAAGAATAGAAAAGAAAAAGTTTAGTTAAGTTGTGAAGTTAGCTCGCATATGTTAGGTTCTGATTATTGGTGCAGGCGAGTGTTTGTAATGTGGTGTAGGAACTTTTATTGATTAGCCTAGTTGATGATTGGAAGATATTGAAGTATTCGCATGTTAGGTTTAGTTACTGTTTAGCTTTCCTTAGTAGTTTGATGGTTTAATAAGGTGCATTGTATGTAACTTGGGGAAATTGCGCGAGTGAGTTGTGACTGTCACAGTTGTTGAGTTACTTTATCAGGTTGGAAGCTATGATGCTCGGACTCGTTGATATGTATGGCTGGGTGTGTGTCGGATACTCCATAAGTAGTGCATTGTTAGAGAATTCGATATGGGTGAGGCAACATTTTTCGTGAGTCTGACAAAAATAGGCTCGAAGTTCCCAAACCAATATAAATGAATAAGGGAAAAAATCATAATGTGCACCAGGATTCTTACCACTGTTTTTTTGAATTCGCACAACTCTGTAATTGGCTCCTTTTAAGGATTTGGCAAAGGCTTAGTGTCTATACTAGTTGTTTAGGCAGTTAGGTCTGACTCCAGCCATCAAATTTTTCCACTTGTGGAGCTCTATACAGAGTATTCTTGTGCTCCTGCATACTCTATTTAATGTGGAAACTAGTCTAGTTGTCTCCCAATCCTAAAACTGGAACTGGTCACAACATCATAATTCAACAAAAAAATGTTCTATACCGTTGATCCTCTCAGATGATTTTTTAGAACTTCTAAATGCAATTGTCTTTTGGTTCCAAAAATTTTGGCCCATTTGCGCTACCTAAGAGCCGGAGAAAGAATTCTCTGATGATGATTTTTGTGTTGTCAGTTTGAAATGGAAGAAATTGCAATAGTAACTTCCATGTCTAAATTTCCTTCAAAAAGTGGATCATTATCTCCAATTAAAGAGCAAAATCTTCCAAATTGACCCTTGTAAAATTTAAATGGACAGAAAGTTTAGGAGAGATAGAATAATTTGATGTTTGGTTAATTATTGTTCGAATTTAGCGGGACACTGCAGTTTAATTTGATTCTGGAGTATAATATATCTTCTTAGACATCCATATACATGAGCTGATAAATTTCAAAAAGATAAATGTTTTCCATAAGCTACAAGTAGATCGTCATAAAGTTTTGAAGGGGACAAATATGTTATTTGGATGTACGTGCTGGTTCCTAGAACCGGACCTTTTGATATTTACTCTGAATTGTTTTCAAAGTAACAAAGATGACCGAAGAAAGTGTTTACTCTCTGGTGTCGGACAAACTTTGTTGTACGTTGTGGATCTCGTTGGAATACTATGATTAATGGCACAGAGTAGACAACCTGACGCTACAGAGGAATACAAAGGAAAAATAGGAGGAGATATCGGAAGTAGCATTCCTAGGTGGTCATGTGGACAATATAAGGAGAGGAACCTGAGGGCATTTGATGGGATCGGGAACACTTTTGGACATATTAGAGGAACTTTGTTTTTTTATTATGTTTTCGGAGCACTACCATATCCTAGTTATTACAGATGATTGGGTACTTTTTGTTGAGAACCATAAATCACTACTATATCCTAGTTAGTACAGATGATTGGGCGCTTTTTGTAGAGAACCATGTCTTTTTGAAAGACTCTCTATTCAGTCTGCATCTTGTTGTGAAGTTTACCCCGTATTTATAACAATATTTTTTTTAGAAAACCCATCTTTTCAATAAAAAATACCTTTATTAGGGAAAAAAGCACTAAAAGGTCTTGCATCAAGCTTTTGCGGTGCCTCAGCTACATGCCCATTTGTGTTGAGATGTAGCTAGAGCATGGACTGCCTAGAAATACATTTGATTTCTATTACATTTAAACTGATAGTATATCTGGAATTCTTGTGTAATAATTTAAGAACAAGGGAGATAAAAAATGGGAATTGTTATTGGACAGAAGTACAAAGTAGGAGTAGCTCTCCCACAGAGAGTGGAGACAAATTGAAGATCAGCTACAGTTCAAGTGCCTAGGTGAAGTTAGTTACTATGGAACACATAAATTTTTTCCCCTGGAGTTATTTATTGAAAGAAGAATAATTTCTACTCTGGAAATTTTGAGCAGATTCATGCAAATTGCTCAAGTGTTTAAGTTGATAAATCCTCTTCTTATTGCAGAATAGTGCAAAAATTAGGTAATTCTCCAAATTAGGTAATTCTCCTTGGGCCTTAAGTTATGGAGTATGTTAATTTCCTGCCAATGTTGTGCAAGTAGAAATTGTACTCTCTTTTCTGCATTCTTGTGCTCCCTTATTATACGGAGGGCTGCTTTCAGGAAAAATGAACTTAGTCCGCGCAATATTATCTAAAGCTTGGAATTTTTATTTATTTTTTGATAGAGTGATGTAAGCTTGAAAGAATTAGGGAGAGGGTGAAACATGGTACTCATTCTACTTTCTGGTTTTAGGCCTCATGCTATGTATATTGGGCTGTAAGTATTTTCTTGCTGATATATAATTATTAGTTATAACGACATAGCTTTAGTGGTTGTAAGATGTCTCTCTTACATCTTTATGACTTATCAGCAGGCTGTTGGCACTAATCATATAAACCCTTTTATCTGACTCTTGTGTTACGTCTTTTCTTTCTATAGCTGCCCCGTTTAACTTTTCTAGAACCAATTCTTGCTCATGAGTGGGAATAATTTATTTTGACGTTTATTCTATCTCTTTTTCCTTTTGCCTTTTTTTTTTCTTTTGGGAGAAGGGGAATGATGAGCTCACTGATATGATCTTCTAATACTACTGTTGTTTCTTGCAGCTCAGAACAACTGTTACACAAGGCATCTTGCCAAAATTTTAATTCACCTGTCCTGGTGCTTGCAAGAGTGTGTTTCTACGTCGGATGCTTCTTCATCAGCTTATTTGCAAGCTCTCAATGCAGTGTACGTCTCATCTGTTTTTCTGAAGCACCTCATTGAGAATGCTAAAACTGACAACTTTGAAGATCTATACATGTCTCTGAATGAAAGTGAGGAAATTCCAAGTAATGTCCCTAAAGGTAATGTATTCGCAGCATGGTTAGTTCATTGGTTGGTGGGATTTTCTTATTTATAGTCCAATTTTATTTTACAATTTCGTTCTCTCTTCCAAATATATCTTCTTTTTTCTTTTGTGTGGGGGGAGGCAATTGGAGTATGTAGCAACACTTGTGATTTCAACCACTATGACTTGAACAAAGTGAATGTGTGTGCTATTTGTTTGAAGATCTAATCGGGTATCCCTTTTTTATTTTATATGGCAGACTTAATTGTGTCTTTGCTTCTCAACATCATTTTCACTGTTCAAAACACAGTGCTGTAGTCTAATTTATGTAGAACTTGAATGATTGTCTTCAAGTGTACTACAATTTTTTTTTTGTGGGGGACTCACGCTAGGCTAAATTAAGAAATTTCCTTCCACTTATTTATGGATGAAATTGAGCAATATGTTTGTCATGACTAAATGATTCTTTGAGATTCCAACTCATATCTCTTGTAGCGCTGATTTCAGTGAGTAAGCTTTCACAAGTTGCTGAAGTTGAGCCATACCTTTGTAGTGACCGACAAATTCTTCCAGATTCTAACTCGTATCTCTTATAGAGCTTATTTCATAGGGTTAGCTTTCATAAGCTGTTCTTTGCTGATTCTGATCTGGTTGAGTCCACAGCTAAGTTGCTCGGACTCTCCAAAAATGTTGTCTCACCCGTGTCGGATCCTTAAAAAATACACTGTTTTTGGAGGATCCGACACGCACCCGTCGACATTTCTGAAGAGTCCGAGCAACATAGGTCCACAACATTTAGGAATCTATGTTGTTTAACCTTCTCACTTATTTTTTATCTTTATGCTCAGATCTATCTGGGAATCCAAGTCCTTTGCTTCCTTACTCTTACCACTGTTCGTCTTTCATTTTCTTTTACAGAACAGAGTATTGAACATCTTGTTGTGAATAGTGTGCTTAACTTTATTGGCAGAGTAGATGTAAGGTATGTTGAGTTTTGTGCAATAAATACCTTGTCGCATGGCTTGCCAGTTGTTCTCTTAATACTGTGTGGTTTTTCTGACAGCTCTGATACATATCTTCTGCACTACGAGTTACTTAATTTCATGCTTGTTGCATTATCAACTCAGCTTCTTTCTGGGCCATCACTTGGAGCCGATGATATTCATCCTTTCTTTGATGCAGCAATTTCTCAGGTCATCATTGGTTTCTCTCAGTAGATAGCTCTAAAAACTATTGTTATCTTATCAATTTGCTGTTTTTGCTGCAAATTCCTTGGCAAGTCATGAGCCACTTCTGAATGTATTTTTGTCTTCAGCCAACTTCTTTGGTCAATCTGGCTGTTCGTAAGCTGCTTCTTAACTACATTACACGACCACGGTTCCCTCTGAAGGCTTCATCGTATTATATATTTTCTGAAGGATATCAGCCTGGAGTTTTGCAGAGAGTTGGCTCAGTTGCAGGTAGGTGAAGTGATTTATTGTGTTCCTCTTATAGCATATAGGATATTATGGAAGTGTTGAAATCTGCATTTATATGATCTTTATATTTACTTGCTCAGCACAATTTTGGCTCCTATTCGGCTATGTATTGCCACATCTCCAAAATATCCTCTCCATAACATTATTTCTTGTTCCTTTGCTCATGTATGCAGCATTACACAGTCAAAAGATGATCCTAGAGTTGTTGAATCCCTCCATTCCCAATCCAGTCACTTATTATGCCTCTTGTTTAGTCACCGTGCTGTCCTATCATTCTCATTGAACTTCTGCCTTTTCCATTGTCTTGCAGCAAATCTCGTGCTACTGCCGTTGAATTTCTTTGCAAGTTCAAGTAATGAAGCTTACAGAAGCCCGTTGGCAGACAACAGTCTTAATATTTTACTCATCCTTGTTCATTACCGCAAGAGTCTTGGCATGGACCATTTCAAAGATAAAATTGACTACAGCAGTCTAGATTCGCTACCAAAGGAAGAATCCTTTTTTGAGAATCCTTACCGCAAGGCCCTTGAGAATGCTCGGGATATTGAATGTTAGAATATTTATTTTTTCGTTCTGGTGTCCGTTTTGCTACTTCATGAATTTTGTTCCTGATTCTAAGCTTCTTTGTGTTCTCTCAAGCAGTTGATCGTGTTGATGTTGAGGGGAATGCACCTGGTGGTCTGGTTGTGAGATTACCCTTTGCTTCTCTTTTTGATACCCTTGGCGTGTAAGTGTTAATCTATCTCACTTGTTGATCTGAGGTGACAAGTAGTGTTCAATAGTAGCTCCTATTTAGTTATGAAAATTGGTTATGCTCAAGGAGTGTATTTGTTACCTTTTACATCCCCGTGGAACAGATGTTTTATCATTTGGTTTTTAGTCGATCCTTTTGGTCTGTTCTTGGTGAAATACCTTTAAAACTACTTCCTCGCTGTGATCTTTTCCCCCCTGATAAGGTGAAATTTTATAATTTTATTAGCATAAAGGGTATGCTAGTATGAGCAATTGAGTAGCAGAAAAATATATCTCACAGATCATGTAGAGAACTAATAAAGTTGATGATGACTCTACATCATGACAATCATATACATCTGCCATGCTGGTCCAAAAGGTAAAGTTAAGATATACATTGAACATAAGACTAGGTACATTGTCCTCCTTGTCTTAGAAAATCTTGAGTTGCTCTTTGCTCTCTTCTCATTTTATCCACCAAATTGTCGCTTGTATTGCATACCAAACTCTTGAATATATCCCTCTCAGATCTCTTCTTTGCCAACCTTGTAGAAGCTCCAAATTGGCTCTTGGTGTGGTCCTCTTTAAACCCAAAATGTCAAAAAGCATGTCCCAAAGATGTGCAGTGATTTTGCATAGAAGATTTGTGTCTTTTTGTGGCTTCTGGCTTTTCTTCACAGAAGGGGGCATCTACTACAAATGATCAGCCCTCTACGTTGCAAATTTGTCTGTGTTGAACATGCATTGCCTACTTCCACGTTATGATCTGATAGCATAAAATATGTTTATTTGTATATTTGATGATACAGTTGTTCACATACAAATGGCTCTATTATTGAGTGCGTGCTATGTTTGCAGGTGCTTGGCTGATGAGACTTCTGTACTTCTGCTTTATTCACTTGTTCATGGGAATTCGGATTTTCTAGAGTATGTGTTGGTGCGGACTGATCTTGATACACTGGTAAAATTTGATGACTTGTGTGATATTTTATTTTTGACTGAATAATGACTGTTGCTTGTGGATATCACTCCCAGCAATCACTGTGTAAGGAAATGAAAATTCTAGGGAATACATGATGGATAAGGAGAGTATTGAGCAATAAAAGTGTACCTAGGCGTAGTTTGATTTCTTGTAACTGCGGTATTTATGGATTAGAGGTCTTACAACAATAATAATTGGGACTTTCATCCCTTGTTATCCATTACCAGATACTGAATTTTTTCCACATATGTTTCTTATCCAGTTTCCAACTGTTCTTGCATGGCTAAATATAATTTCTTGCCCCTTCAGTTGGAATTTAGAATCTTACTCTCTGTTTGAATAAATAAACAGTTGATGCCGTTGCTCGAAACACTGTATAATGCACCTAGGAGGACATCCAATCAGATATATATGGTGCTTATTATCCTTCTTATACTCAGCCAAGATTCCTCATTCAATGCCAGCATTCATAAACTTGTAAGTAAAGAATCACACTCTGCCTTTGTGATATGTAAGCATGGACTATCTTGATTCCGCATCTTTCTGCAGATGCTGCCCAGTGTTCCATGGTATCAAGAGCGTGTTCTTCATCAGACCTCCCTTGGTTCTCTTATGGTCATAATTTTGACGAGAACGGTGAAATACAACCTGTCTAAGTTGCGGGTATGATATGAATGTCTGTTGGTTCATTGTTGCACTTTCTTTATTTCATGTGCTCTCTGTCTCTCTCTGCTGTTATTTCTTTTTTCTCTCCTTGGGCAGGAAGCTAAATTGTTTCTTAATTTTTCTGGCAGTTCAACCATGTATATATTTTACATACTTTAACTATTACGTATATCCTCATCAGAATGTACTGTCATGAGGCATTATTTTTATTGATCTACTGATTCATCAACTGGAATGTGCAATTTGGGTATGACCAATACAACTACATGTAATGGATCCTCGTTCTAGATTGGGGTGCATAATTAAAGTTCCTCCTCTTTATCGATAAAGTTTCTCTTGTGATTGGTAATTTGTGGATGTGCTGCATAATGAAGTTCATCAAACCATAAAAGCTGATTTCAACCATCTGTTTTCTGATGCATTTAACAGGATGTTTACCTTCATACCAATTGCCTCGCAACTTTAGCTAATATGGCACCTCATGTCCATCGCCTAAGTGGTTATGCATCACAACGTTTAGTGAGCCTATTTGACATGCTTGCACGCAAGTAAGTTTCTTGTTCCTTGTGTCTACTAGTGAGTTTTGAAGTGTTTTGGTTGATTGATTGTTATTTTGAGTTTGATCAATAATTTAGGTACAACAAATTGGCAGAGATGAAAAATGATAAGATGCATATGTCCAATGGTGAATCGAAGGAAGGAAATAATGTCCAAGAAGACATGGTACTTCTTGCTCATTGACCTTTTCTTTATTGATTGCTTGCATCTAGCATAAAATTGGTACTTGATAGCATTAAAATTCTTCAAATATTTTTGCAGGCAGCTGAGCTGCATATTTATACTGACTTCTTAAGAATTGTTCTTGAGATATTAAATGCAATCCTGACCTATTCCTTGCCGCGCAATCCTGAGGTATCAATACATTCGATCTTCTATAGTAGTTTGGTCATGAGGATGATTTGCTTCTTGTAGCTTTTATTAATTGCATTCCAAAACTGGCAGGTTGTTTACGCAATTATGCACAGGCAGGAAGTCTTTCAGCCGTTCAAAAGTCATCCACGATTCAATGAACTGCTTGACAACATATTTATGGTGTGCTTATTCATTTGTGTGTTTGCACTTCGCAGTTTCTTATGTTTTTGCAAAGGGGTTCCTTGAAAGTGGGACTTACTTTCCACTTACTGTAACAGTTCAGTATTGTAGTCTGGAAGGCATTATGATTTTGTGATGTTATTTCAAGGTTTTGGACTTCTTCAACAGTCGCATGGATGCCCAAAAGATGGACGGGGAATGGTCTGTCGAGAAAGTACTTCAAGTGATTATTGTTAACTGCCGATCTTGGAGGGCTGACGGACTAAAGGTAGAATGCCAATTCATTTAGTAGTTATGCCAACTTATGATGAGTTGGTTGTATCTGATTATCATATTTGTTGGCACCCACCAGATGTTTACCCAATTGCGTTTCACATATGAACAAGAGAGTCATCCTGAGGAGTTCTTCATTCCATATGTGTGGCAACTGGTGTTGTCTCGGAGGTTGGTTTTCATAGTATAACACGTGTTATTTGTCCCAGTATCCTTTAATGCCACGTGCTTTTCCAAGTTTTATATCTTTTTTTTTCCTCAATGTTTTGTTTGAAACTTCTAATCTACCATTTATTGATTGAATCATATACTGTGCAAGTGGATTTATCCTCTTATACCTATTTCATTTGTGGTAGTGGATGTAGATTTTTCCAATCTGTAATTTATTTGTTCTCTTTGTTTTTGGCAGTGGTCTCAACTTTTCTCCTAGCAGCATAAATCTTTTCCCAGCTGACCTTCCTCTCCAAGTAAGTATACTTGCTTCCTGCCTTGATTTGACCCATCTCTTTTAAGGTCTATGCCTCTGTGGTTGGTTGGGGATTTGATGGATTCCAGGATATTTTTTTGACCATGTTAGAAGGTTTTCCTTAATACCGTTTGATTTTTGATGGAAGTAATATGGTTTTTTGAGCCTAAATTTATGTGCACTGGCTTTCTCTGTTTATTGCCTTCTCTTTTATGTTTCCAAGTGTGTCAGTCTCTTTCTTTCTGTTTGTGGTTGTTAATCTACTTGTCCAAAGCCAACTCTTGTATGCTTTCCTGCTCTTGCAAACCGTCAAAACAGCATGATTAAAATTCCCATGTCCATACAAGATGATACATGCTTGTGTGTGTGGAATATCAAATATATGGTACCCTAAAATTTTATGTTTCTTCAGCATCCTCCTATGTCACACCTGGAGAGTTTGTTCAGCATTGCATTTTAAAATTACTTGTTTGCTCTCTCTTCAGTTCTATTCAAAATTTACTTATTATTCTGGGGAATCATTTTCCAAGTCATTCCGGTGTCTGAAACAGGATAATGTAGGTGAGGAGGCCGAAAAGCTTCAGCCTCAGAATGGTGACATGAAAGGAAATGAGCTAAAGATAGAGGTACCAGTTTGACGGATTGTGGTCCCCGAAGACTAAGCTGTGTATATACATACATGTATCTATAGATATGTATTCTTGTCATTCTTTTCTGTTCATAACTTAAGGTAGAGGATTCTTACTTACAGCTGAGTGAAGAATTGAAATATCACCAGTATAATAAATAAAGGTATTAGGCCTATATTATTATAATTTTATAAGGTAGAACAACTCCCATTATCAATTTTGAAGATGCAACTACAATATCTACATACTCTTATCGAGTGACTAATATGAAATGACTGTTGAAGAAAAGCAGTTGCAAACCAGTCTAATTCCAATTGTGGTCATCAACAGTACAATGTAGCCAGTGTATTTTTCCCTTCAACAATGTATTTATGTACTATTGTAATAAAAATAGAGGATTCAACATTTCAGTATTTTGTTACACATTTGGTAATATTGAATATATTTATTGATTATCAAAATCTATTTACAACGTGTATCATGTACCATAATACCGAAGTTAGGGTAGTAAATACATTGATTTTCTACCACGCCCACCTGGATTTATCTACTAAACAACAATAAGATATCGACAAATAAACTTTCATGGGCACAACATTGATATTATATTAGTCGATTTACAAACTTAAACTTGGAAAAGACCAGCTCCTTTAACATATTCAGTAAAAGCTAAAGCAACTAATCCTAACATAGCAAATCTTCCATTCCAAATCTCAGCATCAGCACTCATAATCCCACCAGATTTGGACTCAGCAGTAACTCCTTGGAAGAGTGGGACTAATGAAGCCAAAGTTAACAAAGCACTTGTTCCCAAAAACCATGGGACTCCCCCACTGGATAACTGTGCAGATAAATCTGCACCGTTGGCTAGCTCCACACCAATGGCTGCTACAAATCCAATCATTGCTAGCCTACCGTTGATCCGCTCAGGTGCTGGACCACTGAATGAGAATACATCGAAGAAATCGGTGCTTGCCTTTGCCTATAACGCAAAACACATTGAGTAGAAAAGAAAAATTAAATTAATATAGCTGGGTTGCATTATTTTACATAATTTAACCTTACTTGTAACAAAAGTTTTTTTAATTATTAATAAATACGCTTGAGGCAAGATATGTGAATAAAGATAAAAGAAACCAACCTTTGGAGGAGGAGCTGGTGTTGAGTTGGGAATTTTAGTAGGAGAATTAGTCGAAGGGGTTGAAGCTTGCTCTAATTTCTCACCATCCTGCATTTTTCAATTATATTTGAGAAATATTCATTATTATCATGCATAAGTGTCGCAATACATTACTAAAAACATAAAATTAGCTACGAAATTTAGCATTAAACCCCGCTCATCCTTTCACTAGATAGTTGCTACACTAATTTAATTTATTGCCAACCAATAGCAAAATAGTTCCTTGTTAATTAAATTTTTTAATAATTTATTGTCAATCGATAGCTAAACAAGATTAGCTAAATATGATTAGCAGAAGGTTTTTCTATCTAGCTCAGACTTTTGTTCGTAAAAATATTCAATTCAATTATAATTCATCGCAATTTAATAGCTAAATAAGATTAGCAGAAGGTTTTTATTATTTTACTCAGATGAAGCTTTTTTTCTACTAGTGATATCAAAATTAAAAAATTACAAACTTACTGTTTTTTAATCCACTCACAAGCTGTTTGAGTTGGTATTCAATATTCCTCTAGTCTTAGAATCTTTGAAATTTTTTTATTATCCAAAAATAAATAGATTGTTTAGAGCTTAAGTCAATTGATGAATTATTTTTAAAAAAAATATGTACTCCCTATTTAGTTAGCTTTAAAACTACTTTCAAACTATTATGAAAAATCATAAATATTTCACCTTATTAGAGTGAATAGTATTTAAAATTCAAAATATAGTCACATATATATATATAAATCAACATAAAATGAGTTTAAGTTCTGTACATCAACCTCGGACATGCACTTAACGCGAAGACGTGAAGTCTTGTGAAGGCGTGGCAAGTTACAGCTTGGAACAAATTGATTCAACCCATTCCTATTTTGTGAAGAAATTGCACTTCCCAAAATCATGGCTTGCATGGCAAATGAAGTGGCCATATTTTTACCTCTCTAGAACTCAAAAAAGAAGGAGAAAGTGCTTTTTACTCTTCTTAGAGTGGAAAAAAAGTGTTCTTTGGTGAACAAACTAATTAAGAACTGAAGAAAAGGATATTTGTAGAGCCACGTAATTGAATTTTGGGCCTCTAAAGATACATAAGATACGTGGACTCATTGGGCTTTTTGAAAAAAGTACAAGGTGATGTGGCCTGCTAATTCACCCCATATATGTTTAGAACCTCCTAGAAGTAACTACAACTTGGTTAAATGAAATGAAGGGAGGTGTAAATGATGATCTGGACTTTTAAGGCAATTAAATATGAACCATAAGTTATATTTCGTAAGAAAAAATTATACTTGACGTGAAGAGATTTAGTCGTGTCATATAAAAAAATTATATTAACAAATGACTAGGTATACTATTGTTGATTAGTAAATTGTATATCCAGATCAGTCCGCACCAAAACATACTCTAGAAAATCCGAATTCCCATGAACAGGTGAATAAAGCAGCAGTACAGAAGTCTCATCAGCCAAGCACCTGCAAACATAGCACGCACTCAATAATAGAGCCATTTGTATGTGAACAACTGTATCATCAAATATACAAATAAACATATTTTATGCTATCAGATCATAACGTGGAAGTAGGCAATGCATGTTCAACACAGACAAATTTGCAACGTAGAGGGCTGATCATTTGTAGTAGATGCCCCCTTCTGTGAAGAAAAGCCAGAAGCCACAAAAAGACACAAATCTTCTATGCAAAATCACTGCACATCTTTGGGACATGCTTTTTGACATTTTGGGTTTAAAGAGGACCACACCAAGAGCCAATTTGGAGCTTCTACAAGGTTGGCAAAGAAGAGATCTGAGAGGGATATATTCAAGAGTTTGGTATGCAATACAAGCGACAATTTGGTGGATAAAATGAGAAGAGAGCAAAGAGCAACTCAAGATTTTCTAAGACAAGGAGGACAATGTACCTAGTCTTATATTCAATGTATATCTTAACTTTACCTTTTGGACCAGCATGGCAGATGTATATGATTGTCACGATGTAGAGTCATGATCAACTTTATTAGTTCTCTACATGATCTCTATCTAAAGAAAGATGACGGCACTGGGTATGTTGTTGTTGTTGTTAGACTTGAGGGACTAATTTGGCCTTTTTTTTTCTCTATCAAAAGAAAGATGACGCTTAACGAGTAGTGTTCTCAGAATTACACTCCAAAATCTTGCTAAAACCTTTCAAGAACTCAAATTTCTGAAAATGGAATCTGAAGGAGATGATCCAAAAAGGAGAAAGATTCAAATTTCTCAAGAACCCAGTATGGAAGATTCAGTTCCAACTCTTCTGCCAGAACTCATCAGTGAAATCTTCGCCAGGCTTCCTGTGAAATCTCTATTGCAGTTCAGGTGTGTTTCCAAATACTGGTTTGCTGAAATCTCTAGCCCTCAATTTATCAAGAAGCATCTCAGATTGGCCGACAATAACAAGGAAGACACATACCATATGCTTATGTACATCCCTGATTATGAGTTACCTCTTCGATCTTGTACTCTTAGGTCCATGCTTTATCAGAATGTTACTGACTGTACATCCCTGATTATGAGTTACCTCTTCGATCTTGTACTCTTAGGTCCATGTTTTATCAGAATGTTACTGACACATTTGATTTGGATTATCCCATTAACGATTATAAATACCAGAAATATCCTAGGTCTAACTGGATTTTAGGTTCCGCCAATGGGTTGATTTGTTTTGCTGCTGGAAAGAATGACTTGTTAATAGGGAACCCATCAATTAGAAAGTACAGGAAATTGCCTTGTCCTAGACCTGGATTAATGAAGTCTGTTCGCTTTCCAAGATATAGTTTTGGTTATGATGAATTTCATGACGATTATAAAGTTGTGGCTTTTTTTGCTAGTCTTACCATTTCTAATCAAGATGAGGTAGAGATATATAGTCTAAAAGGTGATTCTTGGAGAAGTATTGATCATCGTCCGAGTGAGAGTTTAGATGGTTCAGGTAAGTTTTTGAATGGGAAATTTCATTGGGTTGATGATGCTTGTGATGGCGGGGACATCTATTCTTTTGATTTGGCTGACGAGAAATGGAGAAAGACAATGAAGCAATCGTTCTATTGAGAAGGAGATTTCTTTTTGTGTTTGACAGTGTTGGCAAGTGATCTTTCTATCTTTTGTGATTATTTGGGAACTCATCTAGATGTTTGGATTATGAAGGAGTATGGGGTTAAAGAATCTTGGACAATGATGTTTACCATCAAATGTCCTAGTGATGAAGTAAAGATTTATCATCTGCATTGTCCCCCCAGCTCAAGATAATCGAGCAACAAAATCCTGTAAGAGTTCTGTTCTTTCCTCAAGTGCTATTAAATTCTGTTTGCTATTTCAATAGAACAATGTCATGCATATGTGGAGGACATCTTTAAATCATATAGCTAGGAGATTTTGTTAAGTCATTTTCTGCTATTAATTTATGTTTGCTATTTCAATAGAACAATGTCATGCATATGTGGAGGACATCTTTAAATCATATAGGTAGGAGATTTTGTTAAGTCATTTTCATGCACAAAGATCAATTGTTTCGTCTTTAAATTCAAACAGTATGACAACAGTCAAATTTTCTCTTGTTTGAGGGAATGGTGTGCCTTTAGATGGAGTAATAATAAAGAGAACCAGGAACATAGAACTCGTTGCAGGCGAATGAACAAATAACTATGAGGTCCTTCCCAAGTTATATGTAGGGGGATTCTTTAAGTAATATTCTTGGGGTGAAAACATTATAGGGCAAAAAGAGGGAACTTGGTTGTTTTGGAACTGGGATTACAGTCGAGCCTGGTATCTAGTTTTGACTTTTTCCCTCGCTGATAATAGCTAACGGATGAAGGTATCCAGAAATAAATAGCAAAAAGGAATGGAAAAATTTGAGGCTTGTGTAGAAGTCCATCTTTAGAAACTTTCTGCTCGTCGACGTGGAGCTTGTCTGTCAACTGCTTAAGGCTCTAGAAAACAAATTTAAGCTTTTTAGCATAAAGATAGTGCTGGAAATCATATTTACAAGTTACCCATATGTAAAAAATTAAAATGTATCACAAGCTCTTTTATTCATATGTTGAATGGGGATCAATATGAGTACTATACTGCCTTTAACTTCGTATTAAGCTTTATTTGGGTATGCATGATGGACTAAATATACCACTTGAAGTTTCACCCTTTGGGCCTAGACATCAGAATAGTCAAACAGATACGCTCTTTTACATGCCTCAAGTATATATAGTTGGTAAGGGAATGAAGCTCATCTTTTTTGCTTAACAAGGCAGCCGTTTTAGATGAAAGGTGATTTTGTTGCACGTTACATGTAGATTGTGCACAGGGATGGTACTGCATGCTCTGCTTTATACATCTATGCTACTTTTGCTTGTTATGTGATATATCAGTGAAATGCTTTATTAACTTTTATGTATTATTCAGATTTCAGGAAGTGAAAGCTGTTGGTAAACAACCAATGCATCTGCCTGTTGACTGCTGAGTGAAGAATTGAAATATCACCAGTATAATAAATAAAGGTATTAGGCCTATATTATTATAATTTTGTAAGGTAGAACAACCCCCATTATCAATTTTTGAAGATGCAACTACAATATCTACTTACTCTTATAGTCACTGTTGAAGAAAAGCAGTTACAAACCAGACTAATTCCAATTGTGGTCATCAATAGTACAATGTAGCCAGTGTATTTTTCCCTTCAACAATGTATTTATGTACTGGAGTCTCAAGGCTGTGTGAAAATATAAGCATATAATATGATAGAAGTGTTAAAAAAGCATGTGATTTATCATTTGCATTCATTTTGGATGGTCCGCACAGTTGCATTTTGAGTGAAAAATAAGTATTACATAAAGGAACATGACCGTTCTATCATTGAGGTATAGACTATGTAGTTTGCTACTAATAGTGAGTTTTGTGTGTAATAAAAACAGAGAATTCAACATTTCAGTATTTTATTACACATTTGGTAATATTGAATATATTTATTGATTATCAAAATCTATTTACAACGTGTATCATGTACCATAATACCGAAGTTAGGGTAGTAAATACATTGATTTTCTACCATGCCCACCTGGATTTATCTACTAAACAACAATAAGATATCGACAAATAAACTTTCATGGGCACAATATTGATACCATATTAGTCGATCTACAAACTTAAACTTGGAAAAGACCAGCTCCTTTAACATATTCAGTAAAAGCTAAAGCAACTAATCCCACCATAGCAAATCTTCCATTCCAAATCTCAGCATCAGCACTCATAATCTCACCAGATTTGGACTCAGCAGTAACTCCTTGGAAGAGTGGGACTAATGAAGCCAAAGTTAACAAAGCACTTGTTCCCAAAAACCATGGGACTCCCCCACTGGATAACTGTGCAGCTAAATCTGCACCGTTGGCTAGCTCCACACCAATGGCTGCTACAAATCCAAGCATTGCTAGCCTACCGTTGATCCTCTCAGGTGCTGGACCACTGAATGAGAATACATCGTAGAAATCGGTGCTTGCCTTTGCCTATAACACAAAACACATGAGTAGAAAAGAAAAATTAAATTAATATACTTGGGTTGCATTATTTTACATAATTTAACCTTGTAACGAAATTTTTTTAATTATTAATAAATATGCTTGAGGCAAGATATGTGAATAAAGATAAAAGAAAACAACCTTTGGAGGAGTAGTAGTCGAAGCTTGCTCTTTCTCACCATCCTGCATTTTTCAATTATGTTTTGAGAAATATTCATTATTATCATGCATATGTGTCACAATACACTACTGTATTCATTATTATCATGCATAAGTGTCGCAATACATTACTAAAAACATAAAATTAGCTACGAAATTTAGCATTAAACCCCGCTCATCCTTTCACTAGATAGTTGCTACACTAATTTAATTTATTGCCAACCAATAGCAAAATAGTTCCTTGTTAATTAAATTTTTTAATAATTTATTGCCAATCGATAGCTGAACAAGATTAGCTTGATGCTTTTTCTATTTAGCTCAGACTTTTGTTCGTAAAAACATTCAATTCAATTATAATTCATCGCAATTTAATAACTAAATAAGATTAGCAGAAGGTTTTTATTATTTAACTCAAGAGTGATATCAAAATTAAAAAAAATAACAAACTTACTGTTTTTAATCCACTCACATGTAGTCTCTATTTAGTAAGCTTTAAAACTACTCTTAAACTATTATGAAAAATAATAAAAATTTCACCTTATTAGAGTGAATATTATTTTAAATTCAAACCATATGAAAAAGAAAATATAGTCACATATATATGTAAATCAACATAAAATGAATTTAAGTTGTGTACACCAACCTTGGACATGCACTTAACACGACGACGTGAAGTCTTGCAAAGGCGTGGCAAGTTACAGCTTGGAACAAATTGATTCAACCCATTCCTATTTTGTGGAGAAATTGCACTTCCCAAAATCATGGATTGCATGGCAAATGAAGTGGCCATATTTTTACCTCTCTAGAACCTCAAAAAAGAAGGAGAAAGTGCTTTTTACTCTTCTTGGAGCGGAAAAAAAGAGTGCTTTGGTGACCAAACGGATATTTGTAGAGCCACGTAATTGAATTTTGGGCCTCTAAAGATACATAAGTCACGTGGACTCATTGGGCTTTTTGAAAAAAGTACAAGGTGATGTGGCCTGCTAATTTACCCCATATATGTTTAGAACCTCCTACAAGTAACTACAACTTGGTTAAATGAAATGAAGGGAGGTGTAAATGATGATTTGGACTTTTACAACAACATACCTAGTGAAATTTCACAAGTGAGGTTTGGGAAGAGTAAAATGTATGCAGACTTTACCACTATTTCATAAAAGCAGAGAGACTATTTCCTGAAAATTTCCATCTCAAAACCCATAAACAGAAAGAACTAGATATGACAAAAAGAAAAGAGAAGGAAACAGAAAGAGCGACTAATAATGAATAACACATGACAATATGTAAATATGAACCATAAGTTATATTTCGTAAGAAAGAAGAGATTATTCGTATCATATAAAAAAATTATATTAACGAATGACTAGTTATACTATTGTTGATTAGTAAATTGTATATCTCAAAATTTATCATTATAAATATTTATTTATAAATAAAATATAAAAAATTAATTAATATGGTGATTTAAAATATTTCAATAACTTATTTATGAACTATAATTTGACTATTTAATAAGATTGTGTAAAAATTTAAAAAATCATAATTTTTCATAACTTGTGAATTTTATGAAAAACACGATTTAATAAATCTAAATTGCATACTAAAAAAAACAATAAATAGACCTAAGTAAAAGTGATTTGATGATGTAAAATTTTTATATTGATCGCATTATTGAATATCCATGTGTTTATTTTTACTTGTCTACTTTAGACTTTGTATATCCTTTAAGAAAAGATAATTAATATAAATATTTTACTATGATATTTGTATGGATTAATTATATATAATATTAAATATTGTAAAATATTTTGAGGAATAGTATTTATACGTGAGGGTAGGAAAAGAAAAAAAAGTTATTAAACGAAAACAAAGAGAATTGTTAGATTACAATTAAATAAAACTACACAATGCGCATCCGGGGAATCGAACCCCGGTCAGTACCGTGGGAGGGTACTATGATACCACTACACCAGATGCGCTCTGTGTTTTATCAGTCCCATAGAATATCCTTTAATATAATTAGAACACCACCTATGCACAGGAGTAGCACTACCCTTGCCAGACTTCGACACCTCTTCGTAAAAAATTATATTATATATAAAGGTCAAAAATTAATTTAATAGATAAGTATATAAGTATTAACACCTTTTAATACAAGTTGAAGATTTAGTATAGTGATTAATAAGCAGTAAAAAATACTTGAGATTGTGTATTCTACTTTGTTAGTAGCATAAAGACGGAAGCCACGTTTCACACCGTTCTCCCCTTTTCTCACTTTCTAGCAGTTTGTCCAGCAAAAATGAAAGTGAGCTCATACGACTGCTCCTTTTTTTTTTCCTCACTTTGTGGTGGTTGTCCAACAAAAAAGAAAGTGAGCTCATACGACTGTTCCCTTTTTTCTTTTTGTGATAGTTATTTGGTTGTAGTTTTTTGTGTTTTTAAGGAAATGTGATGTCCATCTAGATAGAATTAAGATAAGGACTGTCAGGGACATGAAAATTATGCAACTTGAATGCGCCAATAACCTTAGACAAAGCCTTTGCCAGAATTCTAGGCATTCCCTACCAGACAAGTGAAACTTAACAAGGAACTATGAAATATGTAATAAAAGTAGATGTATGATTTAATATCTACTTTTGATTATTTTCCTTTTTAGTTACATTTAATCTGTCATTACTTGTCATTAAACGACAAGGAAATATAGGTCAGATTTTATGAACTTCAG
>DF357278.1:63496-127748 GCA_000787875.1 Solanum virginianum | reverse complement strand
ATTTGCTGTTTATGTGTTATTTGTATTATACTTTCGTATTGTCATGCACTTTCTTTTGCTTTCTTTTTTGTACTTTCTTTCCTTTACTTTTGATTATATCTAGTCCGTTCTGCGTATGGGTTTTGAGACGAGGGTTCTCAGGAAATAGCCTCTCTACTTAGGTAGTGGTAAGGTCTGCGTATATTCTATCCTCCCATACTCCGCTTGTGGGATCTGACTGGGTATGTTGTTGTTGTTGTTAGACTTGAGGGACTAATTTGGCCTTTTTTTTTCTCTATCAAAAGAAAGATGACGCTTAACGAGTAGTGTTCTCAGAATTACACTCCAAAATCTTGCTAAAACCTTTCAAGAACTCAAATTTCTGAAAATGGAATCTGAAGGAGATGATCCAAAAAGAGAAAGATTCAAATTTCTCAAGAACCCAGTATGGAAGATTCAGTTCCAACTCTTCTGCCAGAACTCATCAGTGAAATCTTCGCCAGGCTTCCTGTGAAATCTCTATTGCAGTTCAGGTGTGTTTCCAAATACTGGTTTGCTGAAATCTCTAGCCCTCAATTTATCAAGAAGCATCTCAGATTGGCCGTCAATAACAAGGAAGACACATACCATATGCTTATGTACATCCCTGATTATGAGTTACCTCTTCGATCTTGTACTCTTAGGTCCATGTTTTATCAGAATGTTACTGACACATTTGATTTGGATTATCCCATTAACGATTATAAATACCAGAAATATCCTAGGTCTAACTGGATTTTAGGTTCCGCCAATGGGTTGATTTGTTTTGCTGCTGGAAAGAATGACTTGTTTATAGGGAACCCATCAATTAGAAAGTACAGGAAATTGCCTTGTCCTAGACCTGGATTAATGAAGTCTGTTTGCTTTCCAAGATATAGTTTTGGTTATGATGAATTTCATGACGATTATAAAGTTGTGGCTCTTTTTGCTAGTCTTACCATTTCTAATCAAGATGAGGTAGAGATATATAGTCTAAAAGGTGATTCTTGGAGAAGTATTGATCATCGTCCGAGTGAGAGTTTAGATGGTTCAGGTAAGTTTTTGAATGGGAAATTTCATTGGGTTGATGATGCTTGTGATGGCGGGGACATCTATTCTTTTGATTTGGCTGACGAGAAATGGAGAAAGACAATGAAGCAGTCGTTCTATCGAGAAGGAGATTTCTTTTTGTGTTTGACAATGTTGGCAAGTGATCTTTCTATCTTTTGTGATTATTTGGGAACTCATCTAGATGTTTGGATTATGAAGGAGTATGGGGTTAAAGAATGTTGGACAATGATGTTTACCATCAAATGTCCTAGTGATGAAGTGAAGATTTATCATCTGCATTGTCTGCCCTTTTTTATGTCAAAAAAAGGTGAAATTTTGCTTGTGTTTGGATCCATGAGCATGATATACAATCCGAAGGATGAATCGATAAGATATTCAGAGGTTATAAACTTTGATTTTGATCATGAGGCTGAAATATACGTTGAAACTCTGGTTTCTCCTTTTCTAACGGAAGAGTGTGAGGATGCAACGAAAAACCAAAAGGCTGAAACTCAGATCAAGATAATCGAGCAACAAAATCCGTAAGAGTGTTGTTCTTTCCTTCAAGTGCTATTAATTTATGTTTGCTATTTCAATAGAACAATGTCATGCATATGTGGAGGACATCTTTAAATCATATAGGTAGGAGATTTTGTTAAGTCATTTTCATGCACAAGGATCAATTGTTTCGTCTTTAAATTCAAACAGTATGACAACAGTCAAATTTTCTCTTGTTTGAGGGAATGGTGTGCCTTTAGATGGAGTAATAATAAAGAGAACCAGGAACATGGAACTCGTTGCAGGTGAATGAACAAATAACTATGAGGTCCTTCCCAAGTTTTATGTAGGGGGATTCTTTAAGTAATATTCTTGGGGTGAAAACATTATAGGGCAAAAAGAGGGAACTTGGTTGTTCTGGAACTGGGATTACAGTCGAGCCTGGTATCTAGTTTTGACTTTTTCCCTTGCTGATAATAGCTAATGGATGAAGGTATCCAGCAATAAATAGCAAAAAGGAATGGAAAAAATTGAGGCTTGTGTAGAAGTCCATCTTTAGAAACTTTCTGCTTGTCGACGTGGAGCTTATCTGTCAACTGACGCAATCAGTTGCTTAAGGCTCTAGAAAACAAATTTAAGCTTTTTAGCATAAAGATAGTGCTGGAAATCATATTTACAAGTTACCCATATGTAGAAAAATAAAATGTATCACAAGCTCTTTTATCCATATGTTGAATGGGGATCAATATGAGTACTATACTGCCTTTAACTTCGTATTAATCTTTATTTGGGTATGCATGATGGACTAAATATACCACTTGAAGTTTCACCCTTTGGGCCTAGACATCAGAATAGTCAAATAGATGCGCTCTTTGACATGCCTCACGTATATATAGTTGGTAAGGGAATGAAGCTCATCTTTTTTGCTTAACAAGGCAGCCGTTTTAGATGAAAGGTGATTTTTGTTGCACGTTACATGTAGATTGTGCACAGGGATGGTACTGCATGCTCTGCTTTATACATCTATGCTACTTTTACTTGTTATGTGATATATCTGTGAAATGCTTTATTAACTTTTATGTATTATTCAGATTTCAGGAAGTGAAAGCTGTTGGTAAACAACCAATGCATCTGCCTGTTGACTGCTTGAAATCAAAGTGGTGAAGCCTGGGCTCTTCCCCTGTACCCGGAGTTCATTGAATGTACTGTTATTGCCATGTACATAGAGAAGGACTTACCTGTGTTACTTACTTTTGCTAACTGCATATCCCATTTTGCCATCTTTGTAGCTTGAATGTGTCATGAAAAAGGTTGAAGATGCTTCTCATTCCGTTGTATGTAGTATCTTGAGAATGTCGTGCCAAAAGGTTGAGAAGTCGTCTCATATGCTTGAATATATTTTTTTTTGTACATAGTATCTTGAGATTGATTGGAAATGCAAGTTCAACCATACCACATAGTTTTGGCAACAACAGAAGCTGGAAAAAAAAAATACTAACAAATCGCGTGCTAGCGATGTTTGAAAAGGCAAGTGTTTTAGCAAATGAGTTAATATCAATCAAAGGATGAGATTTATAATGAACTCCCTTAACTCAACTATGTGCATAGCATTTAAGCAATAACTATATACTCGGAACTTGCTTTTTAGGCTATCTTCAAAAATAGAGAACGTTTAGCGGTTTGTTCCATCAGCAAAACAAATCAACCCATTGGCGGAACCTAAAATCCAGTTAGACCTAGGATATTTCTGGTATTTATAATCGTTAATGGGATAATCCAAATCAAATGTGTCAGTAACATTCTGATAAAACATGGACCTAAGAGTACAAGATTGAAGAGGTAACTCATAAGATTTCAGCAAGATAAGCATATGGTATGTGTCTTCCTTGTTATTGACGGCCAATCTGAGATGTTTCTTGATAAATTGAGGGCTAGAGATTTCAGCAAGCCAGTATTTGGAAACACACCTGAACTGCAATAGAGATTTCACAGGAAGCCTGGCGAAGATTTCACTGATGAGTTCTGGCAGAAGAGTTGGAACTCATCCTTCAAATCCTCTTAAGGGTTCCTGTCAAATCCCTCTTGAAGTTTAGGTGTGTTTCGAAATCATGGCTTGCTTTAATCTCTAGCCCCGAATTTGTCAAAGACCACCTTACTGTATCTGCTCAAAACAAAGATTACACACGCCACAGGGTTGTGTTGACACATATGGGGGATTTCTTCAGTACTCTTCCAGTACAAATAGTTCTTAGGAAGTATTGTCTTAGCTCGTTACGTAATGATTCTGTGCCTGAGCCATTTGACTTAGATTTTCCCATGAATCAACTGCGAATAGGCGCTTCCATTGTGGGTTCGATTAATGGATTGATTTGTCTTGCCATTTATAATGATAACTTATTTATATGGAATCCATCCATTAGAAAGTTCAAGAATTTGCCTGATTCTGGACTTAAAGTAAGGGATGGTTCTAAAGCTAGTCCTGCTGATGTTAGTTACGGTTTTGGATATGATGAGTCCACTGATGATTATAAGGTAGTAGGTGTGGTTTCTTTGGAAAGAAATTTCAGTTTCCATCATCATAAGGTCTCAATATATAGTCTAAAGAGCGATGCTTGGAGAAGTGAGGATGAGATTCCAGATGGGGTGCAATTGAAGTACCCATGTAAGTGTTTGAATGGGAAGCTTCATTGGGCTGGGAAGCGTAATTGTGTTTTTTCCGAGAATAAGAACGTCATTTCTATGGATTTGACTGATGAGAAATGGGAAACGTTGGAGCAGCCCCTCTATACAGGAGGACACTTTTATATGAACCTTGAAGTGGTGGGAACTGATCTTTCTATATTTTGTAAATATATGAGTAGTCACACAGATGTGTGGGTTATGAGAGATTATGGGGTCAACGAGTCTTGGACAAAAAAGTATATTGTCAAATATCCTGGTAATGAGTTTTGTCCTTGGATTTCTCGAAAAATTTGCACGTCAGATAAAGGTGAAATATTGCTTGTGCCTGGATCGACCTTAAATGCACACAATCCAGAGGATGAACCTATCAAATGTCCAAACGTGACCAAATTTGGTATCTGTGTTGGTATGGACATCTACGTTGAGAGCCTATTTTGTCCCCTTTTACAAATGAACAAATTGCAAAAGCTCGGATGAATGACAATCCTGAAATTATTGACTTGTAAGAGTTCTCTGCTATACATTTTTCTGTTTCTTTGTCAAATATACAGAAAGACGACGTTTATTTTAGGGACATCCTCACAGCACATCTTCTTGGAAATCTTATATTTCTTTCCCTTTTTGTATATTTTCATGAAATAATTTCTTTTTGTGACAGTTATAAGGAGTGTCAGGGACATGAAAATAATATAATGTGAATGCGCCAATAATGCTACGCATAGCCTTTTCCTGGATTCTAGGGCTTCACTGTTAAACTTCTTTTAAAGTGAAACTTAACAAGGAACCATGAAATAAGAGTAAATGTCTGATTATTATCTACTTTGATGATTTTCCTTCTCACTTACATTTAATCTGTCGTTATTTGTCACTAAACGGCAAGGGAAGATATATCAGATTTTATGGACTTAATTTCAGATGGAATTGTGGTATATGGAAGAGAAGGCACGTGGGTTGGTATGTGGCTCCATTAGTTCTTAATAGGGTGTTTTCATTTCTGTAGTTGAGTTTTCAGTAAGTAAAAGGTGTAATTAAAGAACAATTAGTCCATCTACTGCTTACTGCATGCTTTTGATGATGAGGCATGGCATTCCCCTTATTTATGATATGTGTGGGGATAATCTGTTTGTGCTATTTTTTTTAAACCTAGACTGTTTTTAATTGTTGTCAATGTTGAATTCTTTTGGCTTCTTTGTATGTTTACTTTTTGTTATTTGAATTTTGATCTCGTCATTATGTATTAGTGAGATGCTTTCTTTGTTGTAACCTATTATTGGACATGGCCTCAAGTAACCAGTGTGCTTGAGCAAAACTAATCTAGGCTTATACTTCCTCTAGTCACAACTACCTGTATGTTGTTCCTTTCTTGCTTTCAAGAACACATTTCCAACGGGCAGCTATTCAAAAAACATTTGAGTTTCCATCCAAGCTACTTCATCTAGTGGTGTGCAGAAAACATTAGAACTATTAAACAAATTTAAAATTACTTTTTTGTTACTAATAATATATTTAGTGTGGCTTTAGATATCCTGAGGGATGAATTTTTGGAATATATGAAACATGATATCCTTTTATTAGAGGGTGTTTGCATAGAACTCAAGAAATATATTATTCACAATGTTAAAAATATGTCTCTTGACTTGCTCTTTGTCCAAATCCCTCCTTCATGTTGGCATTCCAGTCTTATATTGTATATATAATTTAAAAATTGATTTAATAGATAAATATATAAGTGTAATTATACTATATATATAGGTCAAAAGTTGATGTAACAGATAAATATACAAGTGTTAATACTTTTTGATATAAGTTAAAGATTTGGTATAGTAGTTAAGGAATTGTAAAATTTACTTGAAATTGTGTATTCTACCCTTGTTACCAGCATAAAGACGGAAGCTATGAGTTTGCACAGCCCACTTTTTCTCACTTTTTGGTGGTTTGTCAAACAAAAAAGAAAGTGAGCTCATACGACTGTTATTTTGGCTTGACACTACTTGTTGCTTCACACCTCAAAAGAGCCTTAAGATGGAAGAAACCTTTCATAATATACTTATTCGCTCTCTACTACTGTTACATTTTATACGGGTTAATTTTATTTTTAGTTTATTTTAAAAAGAATAATCTCTTTCTTTTATAGTAATATTTTAATTTTAAATTTTTATGTGACATATTTATGATCATAAGACTAAAAGATATTTTGATTAACTTGATGTAATTATAATTTTGAACCATAAAATTAAAAAATCTTTCTTTTAATTTTTAAACTTTATGCCAAATTAAACATTTGCTTTTTAATGGAAAGAATATTGTATTGCGTTATAGAACCAATAAAAAAAAAGTTTAGATAGTATAAATATTTTTCCTTTTTCCGAAGGACTAGTGAAGCTTTTTTGTTGGAACAATATAATCTCAAACCAGGCATAAATTTCATCGATGTCACATAAAATTGACCAAAAAAAAATGTGTATTTGGAAATAACGCAAAAAATAATGTAAATCTCAATAGTTAATAGCTTAAAATATTTAAAAGACATAAAAAGTTCCCTTGACTTTTGAAATTCTGTTAGTGCCGTAAAAATTGAGACAGAGGGAGTGACATTTAAAATTACATAAAAAGCTTTATAAATCGCAAGAATTAATAATTATAAATTATTAAAAGACATAATTTTTTTTATTAATTTTGCAATTCTATTAGGGCCACATAAATTGGAGCGAAGAGAGTAATATTTATTATTTAAAAATACTATAAATTAAATAAATAACAACTTAAAATGTTTAAAAATTAAATTAGAAATATTGACTTTTTGGATTGTTCAAATTTTATCCGGGTCACATGATTGATTATATGTAGTATTAAATTGTAAAATGATTTGAGGAATAAATATTTTAAAAAAAAAAGTTATCAAACAAAAACAAAGGGAATCGTAAGATTACAATCAATCTTTAGAAGCATAAAGACGGAAGCTACATGTTTGCACAATTGCACCATGTATTAAGATGAAAGAAACCTTTCATTATTTACCTATTGCACAATTGCACCATGTATTAAGATGAAAGAAACCTTTCATTATTTACCTATGCACTCTGTCCTATTGTTATATTTTAGATGAGTTAATTTTATTTTTAGTTTATTTTAAAAGGAATAATATCTTTCCTTTTATATTAATACATTAATTTTAACTGTCTATGTGATATGTTCATGACCATAAGATTAGAAAATATTTTAATTAATTTGATGTAGCTATAATTTTGAACAATAAATTAAATAAACTTAAAATATTCATAAAAAAATTATATTAGAATTATTAACTTTTCAAATTGCATCTGGGTCATACAAATAGAGAAAAAAATAATATTTATTAGGCCCAAGCAATGCACAGTGTTTGCAATAGTTATGAGTTATACTATAGTTTGTCTATTTGATAAGATTATGTAAAAATTAAGAGAAAAAAAATCATAATTTCCACAACTTATGAATTTCATGAAAAACACAGCTTAATAAATTCCAATTGTATATCCAAGCAAAACTAAAATTAGACCCAAGTAAATGTGGCTTGATGATATAAAATATTTATATTGACCAGATTATTGAATACTCATGTGATTATTTTTACCTGTTTACATTACATTTTGTAAAAAATAATGATTTTAATTATTATCCTCCTATTAATTGATTATACATAATATTAAATTATAAAATGATTTGAGGAATGAATATTTAAGAAAAAAAAAGTTAGCAAACAAAAACAAAGAGAAATCCCATAGGATTTTACTTTAATTGACCAGAGCACCGAGCACCGAGCACTGCCCTATCAACAGGGACGGAGCTACTCTTACCCGATTTGACATTCCTTCATCGAAAAATTATATTATATATATAAATCAAAGTTGATTTAATAGATAAATATATAAGTGTAGTTATATTATATATATAGAGAGAGGGGTCAAAAGTTGATTTAAATAAATAAATATACAAATATGGATACTCTTTGATACAAGTTGAAGATCGATTTAATATAGTGATTAAGAGATTGCAAAAATTAGTCGAGGGTCTACCCTTGTTAGCAGCATAAAGACAGAAGCTACAGGTTTCACCGCCCTGTTTTTCACACTTTTTGGCGGTTTGTCAAATGCAAAAACAACGTGTAACAGTAACCTCACTATTTTGGCTTGACTTGCTAGCTGTTTCACACATCAAAAGAGCTTCCTGATTTATCTTTTGTGTTATCCAACCGACTAAAAAGGAAGCTTTTTTTGATAATCTGAAGCAGAGTTCAGATTAGCAGGTGAAAATTCTGAAGAGATTGGCCTTCTCAGTATGCAGTCATCTCTCGTTTGCAACTGTAAACTCTCAACACAGAGAAAATTTTCATCAAATTCAATGCAAGAATCAATCTTCACAACGCCCACCCTTCCATCAGAACTGATCATTGAAATCCTGTTAAGGGTTCCTGTCAAATCCCTCTTGAAGTTCAGGTGCATTTCGAAGTCATGGCTTGCTTTGATCTCTAGCACCAATTTTATCAAAACTCATCTCACTGTATCTGCTCAAAATAAAGACTATACACACCACAGGGTTGTGTTGACACATATTGGGGATTGGACAAGCACTCGTAGAATTCAAATCTTTCTTAGGGAGTATTCTCTTAGCTCATTACGTGATGATTCTGTGCTTGAGGCATTTGATGTAGATTATCCCATGAAGGAACTGCAAAGAGGCGCTTGCATTGTGGGTTCGATTAATGGATTGATTTGTCTTGCCATTCGTCATGATAACCTATTTATATGGAATCCATCCATTAGAAAGTTCAAGAGTTTGCCTGATTTTAAAGTAAGGGATGGTCCTGAAGCTAGTCCAGCTGGTGTTAGTTATGGTTTTGGATATGATGAGTCCACTGATGATTATAAGGTAGTAGGTGTGGTTTCTTTTCAAAGAAATTTCAGTTTCCATCATCATAAGGTCTCAATATATAGTCTAAAGAGCGATTCTTGGAGAAGGATGAGATTCCAGATAGGGTGCAATTGAAGAAACCATGTAAGTTTTTGAATGGGAAGCTTCATTGGGCTGTACAGCATAGTCATGATTTTTCCGAGAATAAGAAGATCATTTCTATGGATTTGACTAATGAGAAATGGGGAATGTTGGAGCAGCCCCTCTATACAGGAGGAAACTTTTTTGTGAACCTTGACGAGGTGGGAACTGATCTTTCTATATTTTGTAAATATATGAGAAGTCACGTGGATGTGTGGGTTATGAGAGAGTATGGGGTCAAAGAGTCTTGGACAAAAAAGTATATCGTCACATTTTCTGATCATGTGATTTCTCCTTTTGTTTCTCGAAAACTTTGCATGTCAAACAAAAATGAAATATTGCTTGTGCCTGGATTGACTTTAACTGCACTCAATCCAGAGGATGAACCTATCAAATATCCAAACGTTACCAAATTTGGTACCTGTGTTGATAAGAACATCTACATTGAAAGCCTAGTTTGTCCCCTTTTACAGATAGAGTAAGATAACGAGTGCGAGGGATGTGAAAATAATGTAACGTGAATGCTCCAATAACGCTAGGCAAAACCTTTGCCAGGATTCTAGGGCATTCACTGTTAATCCTTCTTTAAAGTGAGCTTAATTAGGAACTAGGAACCATGTAATAAGAGTAAATGTCTGATTATTATCTGCCATTACTTGTCACGTATATTTAATCTATCGTTACTTGTCACTAAACGACAAGAGAATATACGTTAGATTGAGTGTCTTTTGTGGAGAATCATATCTTTTTTTAGGTTTTTGGTACACAACTCTTGTGTACAGGCTTTGTTATGCCGAAACATTCCAGAAAGAAAATATTACTTTACTGGGAAAAAAAATGAGACCTATCTATGGATAGATAAAGGTGCAAAGTTTGAGTTTCAGTTTCTTTTATGTTTTATCCTAAGCAGAGCTGAAAACGGTGTTTATTCCTTTTTTGTAACATTATTGCTGTAGTCATCACTCATTATTGATGACGCTGTAATCTTGTGTCTAGTAAATTATGTACCAAAATATAACTGTCTGAGTTTTCAAATTTCATGGTTTGTCTCAGTTGATAAACTAATGTGTGACTTTAACTCGTCTCAAGTAATATTTGGTCAGTTATTTGACAATCTGAAATATTTTCTAGATCGAGCAACAGAAGGAATTATGCGAGGAGGATTATACCTAATCCCTGTAAGGCTAAAATCTTGGACTCCTGATGCACTTGATGCCATGGTTCTATTTGCTTTGTTTGCATTAAGATATTAAGTATGTCTTTCATGAGATTTATCAAGACGAGAGAATAAGGATTCGTAAAGATGGCTGTCGATGCAGCTAAATTATAAGTGCTAGAGTAATTAATGTAAGGAAGACAGTTCCTCCGTGAAAAAATTGTTAGTGTTGGTGGAGCTAGAAGAAACATGATGTTACTGCCTCATAACTACCATGTATGTGTTCATGTTATATACATACTAGATGACAGGAGCTTAATGCACATTTTCATGAAATGAAAGTTTTTCTTTGCGATAACAATGAAAGTAACTCTCATTTTAATTGGTGATTGTGCATGACTGTGCTCGAGGAAAGTCGTATATGTTGCACCTTACCATGTACCCCACTTTTACTAGTCAGGAATCATGAATAATAGGGTGTTTTCATTTCTGTAGTTGAGTTTTCAGTAAGTAAAAGGTGTAATTAAAGTACAATTAGTCCAATGCTTTTGATGATGAGGCATGGCATTCCCCTTATTTATGATATGTGTGGGGATAATCTGTTTGTGCTATTTTCTAAACCTAGAGTGTTTTTATTTGTCGTCAATGTTGAATCCTTTTGGCTTCTTTATATGTTTACTTTTGAAGGGTCCGGCAGGATTGAGAGAGAGCATGTAGATGGATGCTTCCCTGTGTATTTTTCTACATTTCTTCACTTTCGAAGTGTCCAACAGGTTTGAGAGAGTTGATTTCTATGTTTCTTCATGTTCCGAGTGTCCGACAGGATTGAGAGAGTTAATGTTTGAGCATATAGATGGATGCTTCCCTGTGTATTTTTCTACATTTCTTCACTTTCGAAGTGTCCAACAGGTTTGAGAGAGTTGATTTCTATGTTTCTTCATGTTCCAAGTGTCCGACAGGATTGAGAGAGTTAATGTTTGAGCATATAGATGGATGCTTCCCTGTGTATTTTTCTACATTTCTTCACTTTCGAAGTGTCCAACAGGATTGAGAGAGTTAATGTTTGAGCATATAGATGGATGCTTCCCTGTGTATTGCTGCTGTAAAATGAAGTGTCCCTTCCGAAGCCGCTAAGCTGTGTAGTTCAGTGAGTCAAGAGTCCTATTGATATTATGAGTAATTAAATAAAATAAAAAAACTAATGATAAAAATTTAAAACAAATCCTGATGCCACGTAGGCGGGCTGTCAATTTGCTCAATCCTACCATAAATATATAAATATATATATATAATCTAACATTTATAAAAAACTACTATTGAAAAGAAGTATCTCAGTAGAAGGATTCTTTGCAGTCTTCTCTTCCTTGCAACACTCAGAATTTTGCAACAGAACTCATTGTTGAAATCCTGTCTAGGCTTTCTGTGAAATCTCTCTTGAAGTTCAGGTGTGTTTCGAAATTATGGCGTTCTTTGATCTCTAGCCCTCAATTTGTCAAAACTCATCTTAGTGTATCTGCTAAAAACAAAGATTACACGCACCACAGGCTTGTGTTAACAGAGATTAGGAATTTGTTCACTTCTCTTGACGTCCAATACATTCTTAGAGACTGTTCTGTTAAGTCATTACGTAATGATTCTGTGATTGAGGCATTAGACTTGAATTATTATCCCATGAATAACCCAAAACTAAGTGTGTCCACTGTGGGTTCGGTTAATGGATTAATTTGTCTTGCCATTGACGGGAATGACTTGGTTTTATGGAACCGTCAATTAGAGTGTACAGAAACTTGCCTGATTCTGGACTTAAATTGAGTCATGGTTTCCAAATCAATAGAGATACTGGTGTTATATATGGTTTTGGATATGATGAGTCTAGTGATGATTATAAGGTTGTAGCGTTGTAGTAGATATCACTTTTTCCATCATCCTGAGGTCAAAATATATAGTCTAAAGAGCAATTCTTGAAGAAGTAAAGACGGTATTCCAGATGGGGTTCAATTGACTGAACCTTGTAGATTTTTAAATGGGAACCTTCATTGGACCGGGGAGCTAATTAATGGTGGTTTTCTAAAGGGCAGGGACATTATTTCTATTGATTTGGCTGATGAGAATTGGGGAAAGTTGGAGCAGCCCCTCTATGCAAATAGAAGCTTTTTTGCGAAGCTTGAACTGTTGGGTAGTTATCTTTGTGTATTTTGTGACTATATCATAACTGATATTGATGTGTGGATTATGAGAGTATGGGGTTGAAGAATCTTGGACATACCATCAAATGTCCTTCTCCTTCTCATCACTGACGTCCTTTTATTTTGTCAAACACTTTGCACGTCGAACAAAGGTGATATATTGCTTGTGCCTAGTTCGACTTTAATGGTACACAATCCAGAGGATAAACCTAGCAGATATCCAAAGATCACCAACTTTGGTTTCTGTATTGCGCTGGACATCTACATTGAAAGTCTAGTTTGTGCACCCCTTTTGGGAACAAACAAAGCTTAGAGCAAGAATGAAAGATGCAGAAGCTCAGATGAATGACAATGCTGTACCTGGTGACTTGTAAGAGTTCCACACTATACATTTTTCTGTTTCTTTGTTAAATATACAGAACGAAGTTGCTTATTTTAGGGATGTTCTCACTGCACATCTGCTTGGAGATCTTATTTGTTCTTTCCCTTTTTGCATATTTTCATGAAATAACTTCTTTTTGTGACAGTTATTTGGTTGTAGTTTTTGATGTCTCAAGGGAATGTAATATCCCTCTAGATAAATTAAGATAAGGAGCACCAGGGACGTGAAAATAATGCAACGTGAATGCGTCAAGAATGCTAGGCTTAGCCTTTGCCAGGATTCTAGGGCCTTCACTGCTACATAGAATCTTAATACAGTTCCTTATTACATGTACTAGTTCATGGTATGTCAGATTGAGACGACAAATCTACCTGCATTGATTATGAGAGTGAAGTGGGACTAGAGATATTAGGGGAGTCAAAAAGAGAAATAAATCCTAATTTTAATAGGAGGTTGACTCCAATTCACGACCACATTCTTTTATATTTTATATTACACAGAGCTGGGAAGTGTTTATTTCTTTTCGTTTAACCGAACTGTTGTAGTCATCACTCATTACTAACGACGTTGTAATCTTCTCTTGCAAATTATGTGCGAAATAACAATTTTCTGAATTCTCAAATTTCATGGTTTGTCCAAGTTAAGAAATTAGTACCTTAGTTTAATGCATCTCAAGTAATATTTGGTTATTGACCAACTGTTTATTTGACTATCAGAAACGTTTGTAGATCAAGCAACGGAAGGAAATACAGGGAGGGATAATTACTAATCCCTATCAGAATAAAATCTTGACATCTTGATACACTTGATGCCATGGTTCTATTTGTTTTGTTTGCATTGAGATATTTAAGTGTGTCTTTCATGAGCCTCATCAAGACGAGAGAATAATACTCTTAAAGATGGATATCGATGTAACTAAAATATTAGTACTAGAGTTATTGGTGAAAGGATGAAAGCTTCTGCCTCTTGCTGTATATTTTTAGACAATGTAACCACTATATATTTGTTCATGTTCTATGCATAGTAGATGTCGGTTCTCAATGCACAGTGTTGTGAAATGAACTTTTTTTTTCACAATAACAAGGAAAGTAACTCGTTTTAATTTGTTCATATTCTATGCAACTAGATGACAAGAGTCATATGTGTTGCACTTTTTACTAGTCAGGATTCAGGAATCATGATAAATGAGTAGAGTGTTTTCATTTCTGTAAGTAAAACCGCTATTAAGAACAGTTAACCCATCTATGGCTTACTGCGTGCATCTTGATGATGAAGAATGACCCCTTATTTACGTTCCTGTCGATATGTTAATTTTATTTTGAAGTTCATAAGGCAAGGTTACCTATGCTGATCTTTACTACATATTGTTCTTACCAATGCTGCTTAGATTTGTAATATTTTTGCTACATGTTAGTCGTATCCTGTGCGTGGGATAATATGCATTGTTTTCACTTATTATTGTGTTAACTTTTGTGTCCTATTGATCTTTCAGTAGGTGAAAGCTGATGTTATGAACAAGTAATCAACCCAGTATTGACGCCACAGATTGAAATGATGAAGCATGGTGTTATTTCCATTTCTAGTCTCATATTAACTTCTTGAATTTCAGATTTTCTAAAATGAAATAGAAGTATATTATCTCCTTCTGTAACAGATAAAAGACTGTTTGCAGTGTCCATCATGATGTGTTAATGTTATTTCCATGTCCAGAGAGCAAGACAAATGTTTCTGATGTTCTCATTACATATTGTAGGCTTACTGATTTACTAATATATGTCTTGCGAGTTAAATACTGCACAATTTATATTGGATAAGCTAAAAATGAGAAATTTGTTCATTTTTAAGGGCACTGGACCACAAATATTCATCAACCAACTTGAAACGGGACAATTGCTATAAATAGTCTTGAATTGAGGGAGTCTAAATAATTCAAAATCACATAATTTTGGACAACAAAAATAATTGCAAAAAATATACAATAATACTAAAATAAATCGTGCAGAAAAATAATGATTCACTCATAATTTAGAAGATCACAATTAAAATGTGAGTTGAACCAAAGTGCAACGCTTTTAAATACTTGCGGGACTAGTAGCGTTCTACATGATATTTAAAGGGCCATTTTGATCTGATGTTAGACTTGAGGGACTAATTTGGCCTTTTTTTCTCTATCAAAAGAAAGATGACGGCTAACGAGTAGAGTTTTCAGAATTACACTCCAAAATCTTGCTAAAACCTTTCAAGAACTCAAATTTCTGAAAATGGAATCTGAAGGAGATTATCCAAAAAGGAGAAAGATTCAAATTTCTCAAGAACCCAGCATGGAAGATTCAGTTCCAACTCTTCTGTCAGAGCTCATCAGTGAAATCTTCGCCAGGCTTCCTGTGAAATCCCTATTGCGGTTCAGGTGTGTTTCAAAATAGTGGCTTGCTGAAATCTCTAGGCCTCAATTTATCAAGAAGCATCTCAGTTTAGCCGTCAATAACAAGGAAGACACACACCATATGCTTATTTACATCTCTGATTATGGGTCACCTCTTCGATCTTGTACTCTTAGGTCTATGTTTTGTCAGAATGTTACTCAGGCATTTGATTTGGATTATGCCATTAACGATTATAAAGATGAGAAATTTCCCAGGTCTGGCGAGATTTTAGGTTCCACCAATGGGTTGATTTGTTTTGCTGCTGGAGAGTATGACTTGTTTATAGGGAACCCATCAATTAGAAAGTACAGGAAATTGGCTAATCCTAGACCTGGATTAAAGCCTGGTCAATTTCCAAGATATAGTTTTGGATATGATGAGTTTCATATCCTAGACCTGGCTCTTTTTGCAAGTTATAACATTTCTGATCGAGATGAGGTAGAGATATATAGTCTAAAAGGTGATTCTTGGAGAAGTGTTGAACATTGTCTGAGTCGGACATTAGTTGATCCAGGTACGTGTTTGAATGGGAAATTTCATTGGATTGATTATCGTTGTAATGGCGGGGACATCTATTCTTTTGATTTGGCTGACGAGAAATGGAGAACGACAGTGAAGCAGCCCTTCTATCGAGGTGGAGATTTCGACTTGTACTTGACTGTATTGACAAGTGATCTTTCTATTTTCTGTACTTACTTGATAACTCACGATATTTGGGTTATGAAGGAGTATGGGGTGAACGAATCTTGGACAATGATGTTTACCATCAAATCGCCTGGTGATGAAGTGATGTATCCTCTGAATTGTGCACTCTTTTTTATGTCAAAAAAAAGGTGAAATTTTGCTTTTGTTTGGATCTATGAACATGATATACAATCCGAAGGATGAATCGATAAGATATTCAGAGGTTATAAACTTTGATGTTTATGATGAGGCGGAAATATACATTGAAAGTCTGGTTTCTCCTTTTCTAACGGAAGAGTGTGAGGATGCAATGAAACACCAAATGGCTGAAAAAACCCCAGCTCAAGATAATCGAGCAACAAAATCCTGTAAGAGTTCTGTTCTTTCCTCAAGTGCTATTAAATTCTGTTTGCTATTTCAATAGAACAATGTCATGCATATGTGGAGGACATCTTTAAATCATATAGCTAGGAGATTTTGTTTAGTCATTATCATACACAAGGATCAATAGTTTTGTCTTTAACTTCAAACAGTATGACACCAGACAAATTTTCTCTTGTTTGAGGGAATGATTTGCCTCTTGATGGAGTAAAAATAAAGAGAACTAGGAACATGGAACTCGTAGCAGGTGAATGAACAAATAACTACGAGGTCCTTGCCAAGTTTTTGTTTTATCTAGGAGGATTCTTTAAGTAATATTTTGGGGTGAAAACTTTATTCGGTAAAAAAAAGGGAACTTGGTTGTCCTGGAAGTAGGATTACAGTTGAGCCTTGTATCTAGTTTTGACTTTTTCCCCTCGCTGCTAATAGCTAACAGATAAAGGTATCCAGCAGTACATAGCAGAAAGGATTGGAAAAATTTGAGGCTTGTGTAGAAGTCCATCTTTAGAAACTTTCTGCTCGTCGACGTGGAGCTTATCTGTCAACTGACACAATCAGTTGCTTAAGGCTCAAGAAAATGAATTTAAGCTTTTTAGCACAAAGATAGTACTGGAACTCATATTTACAAGTTACTCAAATGTACAAAATTAAAACGCATCACAAGCTCTTTTATCCATTTTGATGAATCTGAAATGGATGCTAGTGATGTGGAACATACAAGGTAGTTCTTCACCACATTTATCTTTGGAAATAGAAAATTTCCAGGGTTTAGCTTCTGTGTCTAGTTATCCTTTTTGTACTTAATTGTCTTATATGTTGAAGTCTTTCTCAAATTATAAATGGACTTCCCAGCAGATGTATCCATCAAGTCCTGAGAAAATGACTAGGAGGTGGTCATCAGTCTTATGCAGTTCTGTTTCATGTTGTTTTTTTTTTATTTCTCTCCAGCTCCCTTGTTTTCATCCTTCCTTAGTATTTGTTATATGTCTCTTACATTGATTTAACATGGTCAATTTTAAGATGCCTCCATTGGTTTATGAAGTAGATGTGTGAAACTACATGAAGTTAAAGTAACTAGCCTCGCAAGGCTTTAGTTTGTATCGATTAGCATTTCTTTTCTTGTTTCATATTTTTCACTATGAGGTAGTGGTAAGGTCTGCGTATATTCTACCCTCCCCAAACCCCACTTGTGAGATTCCACTGGGTATGTTGTTGTTGTATATTTTTCACTAGAATGAAAACTTTGTTACAACGAGCCATAGTCTTTAACAGGGTCATTGTTTGATCTGTGGTTTTCTTAGCTCTAATCCCTTTCAAAGTGAAACTTAATAGGGAGAAAGAGGAATCATAATTCATAGCTAAGAGTTTTCTGATATAGTATCTTGTTTTGGTCAGTTTCCTAGTTGTTAATAGCTTACTGTTATTTCTTCGGCATTATATTTTCTTTACTATAGTTGCTTGGCCAGCCAAGGCTTGACCGTCTTTCACTTTAGCAGTAAATGACATAAGCAAAAATGGATTGAATTAGGAGAAAGCAACTGAAAGTAGTGCCTTGTTCTACCTCTAAATCAACTTGCTACACCAACTTTGGCAGCATAATATGTTGAATGTGAATCAATATGAGTACTATACTACCTTTGACTTCATATTAATCTTTATATTTTTGCGTATGTATGATGGACTAAATATACCACTTGAAGTTTCACCCTTTTGGTATAGACATCAGAATAGTTAAGTAGAAGCTCTTTGACATGCCTCAAGTATAAATAGTTGGTAGGGGAGTGAAGCTCATCTTTTTGCTCAACAGGGCAGCTTGTTTTAGACGAAAGTGATTTTTGTTGCATGTTACATGTAGACTGTGCACGGGGATGGTACTGCATGCTCTGCTTTCTACATATATGCTTGTTACGTGATATATCAGTGAAATGCTTTATTAACTGTTATGTATTATTCAAATTTCAGGAAGTGAAAGCTGTTGGTAAACAACTAATCCACCCGCCTGTTGACTGCTTGAAATCAGAATAGTGAAGCCCGGGCTTTTCCCCTGTACCCAACGTTTATTGAATGTACTGTTATTGCCATGTACATAGAGAAAGACTTACCTGTGTTACCTACTTTTGCTAATTGTATATCCCATTTTGTCATCGTTGTAGCTTGAACATGTCACGAAATAGGTTGAACACACTTCTCATTCTGTTGTATGTAGTATCTTGAGAATGTCGTGCCAAAAGGTTGAGAAGTTGTCTCTTATGCTTGAATGTACTTTTTTCCGTACGTAGTATCTTGAGATTGATTAAAAATGCCAGTTGAATCTTCCCTTGGCTATTTGTGTCTATACGATGTTCGAAAAGGCAAGTTTTAGCATATGAGCTAATCCAAATCAAAGGATGAGATGTATAATGAACTCCCTTATGCTAATCTAGACAATAACCTCAATCAAGATGAATGAGACTTTTCATGAAAGACTATTAATGCTCTAAATGATATTTAAGGGGTCGTTTGGTATATGGAACAAGGATAATAATCTCAAGATAAAATTTGACATAACTTTATCTCAAGCTAAACTCGTTCTCCTTTTGCAAAAGCAACAGAGTGAGAAAATTAATGCATCAACTCAGTCCACTTTGGTGCACCAAAATTTTATTCAACCGCCCTATTTGACACCCCCAAACTCACCTTAATACTGAATATTTTAGCACAGAACTAGAAAATTTATATCGAGGGGTGTAAAACCCCAGAAATCTATGTAGAATTCGCAAGATTCTTACCCATCTACAAAGGTAATACAACAAGCTTTGCCTTCTGCATATTCACCAAAGCGCATTTTGTTAGTAGGAGTCGTAATTTGAAGATTCATTCGACACTCTCTAGGGCATATAAAAAATAGAAGCAGAGGTAATAAAAAAAAGTTTGATATCAAAACAGTAGCCCAGCATACTAAGTTCCCACTATATATGGTCGAGAAGAGCCAGTACGCAATCTTATCCTTTCTGTGAAAGATTATTAAAGCGGAAAACTTATCTCCAATCCTTAAGAAACCAATTTCACACTTCCAATGATGTCATTGGTATTCGTTTCACCCTTCAGTCTCATTGACCAGGAAACAAGAAAAACAACAAAGAATTAAACAAGAAACAAGAAAATGTTTGGTTCTGGTGATGAAATGTGAATGGAGAAATGGAGGGAAAGTGAAAATGTACAGTCACTTTTTCTTTCACGTTGGTGGAAGAAAGAAACTTTCAAGTGCTTAAATGTAAAAGTACTCCTTCATGCTCCTAAAAGGTTGAAAAGAAGACAAGTCTCGTTGTCATCATTGCTCAACTTTAAAAAATGATGATCGATTGAGAGATTATTTTTGAATTATAATTCTCAACCAATATTTTTGTCGCATGCGAGACACATTTTTAGCATCAACGCAATACCGGTTGAAGAAATGCATTTCTTCAACACACTGGTGTGAACCGATGTTTGAAGTGCGTTGTACAATTGTGCATCAACATTTCACCGGTTCAATGCCGGTTGAGAAATGTGCATTGATTTAAATCGATGCTAGAAAGGCATTGTATACTCTTATGTCAAATTTCAACATAATATGCATAAATATGATTATTCTTTTTTTTAAATACAAGCTTATAAACTTATTTAACAATGAATTTCACTTTAATTTAAATAATAGCTATCAATTAAACATAAAATAAATAAAAATTAGATGGAATCACGGTTTGAGATTAAGAAGGAAAATAACTGAAGGGGACTTGCCTATATATACCATAGTTAAAAAATATTTACCATTTATACAACAACAACAACAACAACATACCCAGTGAAATTCCACAAGTGGGATCTGGGGAGGGTAGAATGTACGCAGACCTTACCACTATCTAAGTAGAGAGGCTGTTTCCTGGTAACCCTCATCTCAAAACCCATATGCAGAACGGACTAGATATAATTAAAAATAAAGGAAAGAAAGTACAAAAAAAGAAAGCTAAAGAAAGTGCATCCCATACGCAGAACGGACTAGATATAATTAAAAATAAAGGAAAGAAAGTACAAAAAAAGAAAGCTAAAGAAAGTGCATCCCATACGCAGAACGGACTAGATATAATTAAAAATAAAGGAAAGAAAGTACAAAAAAAGAAAGCTAAAGAAAGTGCATCCCATACGCAGAACGGACTAGATATAATTAAAAATAAAGGAAAGAAAGTACAAAAAAAGAAAGCTAAAGAAAGTGCATGACAATACGAAAGTATAATATAAATAACACATAAACAGCAAATACTGACAATGTGTTATTTGTACTTTCGTATTGTCATACATAATACCATTTATAACTATATAATTTTAATACATAATGCAATTTTTCTACCAAATAAGTTTAATATATTTTAAGATACTTATCTTTATTGCATACAACATTACACAATTCATTTAAATTATATGCATAATACATTTTAAACATATAGTATAATCTTTTAATTAAAATAATTATAATATATTTTAATATATTAATATATAATACAGTTATTATAAATAATAAATATTTTAAAAAGGGATTCAGAAAGTAATTAATCCATACTTAGAACTCCCGGCCTAAACGAACTACTCTTTGTAAAAGGCTTCCTTCGTAATAAGCAACCCTGAAAAACTCAATATTTTTGCCTGCCTTCAACTTTCAAAACAAAGCAAACCCACAAATTATTTTGCTAAATTTTCATCAAATTCAATGCAAGATTCAATCTTTACGATGCCTACCCTGCCAACAGAACTCATAGTTGAAATCCTCTCCAGGCTTTCTGTGAAATCCCTGTTGAAGTTCAAGTGTGTTTCGAAATCGTGGCGTTCTTTAATCTCTAGCCCTCACTTTGTCAAAACTCATCTTAGTGTATCTGCTAAAAACCCCAGGCTTCTCTTGACAGAGCTTAGGAATTTGTTCTGTCTTTGTGTACCCCAAGAAGTTCTTAAGGACTGTTCTGTTAGCTCTTTGCGTAATGATTCTGTGACTGAGGCATTTGAATTTGATTACCCCATGAATAACCCGAAAGTAAGTGTTTCCGTTGTGGGTTCAATTAATGGATTGATTTGTCTTGCCATAGGGGAGACTGAATTGGTATTATGGAATCCGTCAGTTAGATTGTACAGGAAATTGCCTGATTCTGGACTTAAATTAAGCAATGGTTCCAGTATCAATAGAGCTACTAGTGTCAGTATCAATAGAGTTACTAGTGTCATACATGGTTTTGGATATGATGAGTCCAGTAATGATTATAAGGTAGTAGGTGTGCTTTGTAGACCTAATTATGGCTTTTTCCATCCTCCTAAGGTCAAAATATGTAGTCTAAGGAGTAACTTTTGGAGAAGTAAAGACGATATTCTGGATGGAGTTCAATTGATTGAACCATGTAAGTTTTTAAACGGGAAGCTTCATTGGGTTCGGCAACTTAATTGGACTTATAGTACCCGTGGTTTTGGTTATCTACATGACTGGGACATCATTTGTATTGATTTGGCTGATAAGGAGTGGGAAAAGGTGGAGCAGCCCTGCTATGGAGGAGGAGAATTTTCTCTGACGCTTGAAGTGTTGGGAAGTGATCTGTCTCTGTTTTGTAACCATATGACAAGTCACGCGGATGTGTGGGTTATGACAGAATACGGAGTTAAAGAGTCTTGGGCAAAAAGGTATACTATCAAATATCCTGCTTATCAGTGGTCTCCTTTTATTTATCAAACACTTTGCATGTCAAACAAAGGTGATATATTGCTTGTGCCTGGATCGACTTTAATGGTACACAATCCAGAGGATGAACCTATCAGATATCCAAAGGTCACCAACTTTGGTTTCTGTATTGCGATGAACATCTACATTGAAAGTCTACTTTGTGGCCCACTTTACTGAACAAACAAAGGTTAGAACAAGAATGAAGGATGACAATGCTGTACCTAATGACTTGTAAGAGTTTCACGCTATACATTTTTCTGTTTCTTTGTTAAATATACAGAAAGTCGTTGCACAATTTAGGTACATCCTCACAGCACCATCTGCTTGGAGATCTTATTTGTTCTTTCCCTTATTGCATATTTTCATGAAATAACATATTTTTGAATCATAATTCATAGCTAAGAGTTAAGTTCCGATATAGTATCTTGTTTGGTAGGTTTCCTAGTTGTTAATAGCTTACTGTTATTGCTTTGGCATTATGTTTTCATCATTATATTATTATAGTTGCTTGGCCAACCGAGGCGTAACCATGTTTCACTTTTGTAGTAAATGATATTAGCAAGAATGGATTGAATTAGGAGAAAGCCACTGAGGGTACTGCCCTTTTCGACCTCTAAATCAACTTGCTGTACCAACTATGGCAGCATAATATGTCGATTGTGGATCAATATGAGTACTATATACTGCCTTTGCCTTCGTATTGATCTTTATTAAGATAAGTGTCAAAAACACACCTAAACTATCTTCTTTTTTTTAACTTCATACCTAAACTATTGGAAGTGTGAGTTTCATACCTAAACTATCAGTTCTTTCTTTTGGTATGTGTGTGGTATGTGTGATGGACTAAATATACCACTTGAAGTTTCACCCTTCTGGTATAGACATCAGAGTAGTCAAATAGAAGCTCTTGACAAGCCTCAAGTATACATAGTTGGTAGGGTAATGGAGGTAATTGCATCGGCCATTTTGCCATCGCTGTACTTGAACATGTCACGGAAAATGTTGAACAAGCTCCTCATTCCGTTGTGTTTTGGTTGAATGTAGTTTCTTGAGATTGTAGTGACAAAAGGTTGAAATGTGTCTACCCTGCTTTAATATTTCTTTTTATATGATGATGGTAGTAGCAATTTATTCCAATTGTAATTGTATCTGTCAGAAGGGAATGGAAAACAAATTATAATTCAATAGTTAAAGAAAACATGACTCTTTAAAATTCCCTCTTCATGCCCTTCTTTATCTCTAAATAAGATTCACAATACAACTAGGAAGACGGGTAACAATGGTCCTATTGAAACTAACGATCACCTTTTTAACGAGGGGAAATGCCCAAGAGAGTGTGTTGGGAAAACAATGAAAATATCACAATATTTAAATAACGATTATTTAACAAAATATAGAACTGAAAATTCAATAGATATTACTATAATTATTTGAATAAACATTACTATGGTAATATTTTAATTAGTTCATAATTAAAACTTGAATCGTGTGGGGCACTATCCTAAGGATTAAATAAGTCTTCTCTATTTAAGAGTCAGGAACCAAAAGGACAACAATTTTTTGGAAAAAATTTAAAAAAACAAGCAAGGCGCGATGACGATTGCGCCTTTCCTCTTTTTCTCTTTTTTTAGTTAAATTTTTTTCGTTAAATTTTTGCGGCTATCACCTTTTTTTTCTTTCTTATCCGACATAGTTATTTGATTGAAAAACATTTAGTAATCAAAGACTAGGAGAATTTTAAAGAGGAAATTTCATACCTGGCAAATATATTACGGATAATAATGCTCTATAGCTTATTGATATAGTTTTTCTAATTACACTCTACAGATAATAAAATTTGCTATGGGCTTTTAACTTTGTATATGAGTTGTTCACTTTGAAAAATATACAAAGTTAAAATTTCAAAAAAAACTAACTAAAATAGCACTAATTTAGATATGTAAATGGTAACAATTCCTTTGATTTACGCAGAAGTTATGCTAATCACTTTTTTTCCATCGTTTGAGTTCTTCATACAGAAGAACATCTCAGTAATAGGAATTCAAATTTCGTTTCAAAAATTCAAAATAGTTCTTCTTCTTCTTTTTTGATTGTACAGTATCAGAAAATTTTATTCAATGCTCTTTTTTTTAGATTTTGTAATTTACTTAAACTAATATTTAACGAAATATGAAAATCGTGTGCTGATTTAGAACGATAAAATTCGTGTTGAGAAAATAATAATCAAGAACAAAATTATCGCAACAATTTGTAGTATTTAATTTCAATAATGTGAGTGTTACAATCTCTACAAATTCTCTGATTCGCCTTTTCAAGTGTAAATTCAAGGGCTCTGGAGCTTGTCCTTGAATTTGAAGTTTGTTCTTGAATCTGATCTTGAATTCTGATCTCGAATCTTGATTTTGATCTTGTTTCTTGATCTCAAATCTTGAGTTTAAGAGTTTTTAAGCTTGTTCTTGAACTTGAAAGCTTGAATGTTTGAATTCTTGAATTTGTAGAGAAATTGTGGCGTTTGATCTACGAGCTCTTTCTAGCTTTTTGTTAGAATTATTAATGTCAATTCTGAATTATGAATACCCCTATATATAACTGTAGAATAGAGGAGTCATGATAGAATCAGACTTTTTCTCGGCTAATCAGATTTAAGTGACATGGTATATTGGGCTTTAATGAAATGGGTTTGTCATCTTGATACATGGCATGATCCTATTGGCTTCTTTGCTTGACAAGACGTGCCATGTCATTTGACACGTGACATCAAGTGGGACTCTTGGATGAAGGGATATGGGACCAAATGAAGTGGGTCATCCTTTGTAGCCCAAATAAATGAATTTGGACTTTTAATTAAATCCATATTTTATTGGATTTAATTAATAAACCCAATTATATTAAACCACAATATTCATTTTGGACTAACATATTTTTGAATTTAATATATTTTGATTCATTTATAAAATTTATATTTTAATAAATGTTATCCGATTACAATGTCTTTTCAAACTAATTTAATACCCTTTATATAGGTGCTCTCTGGATAAGATATAGTTTTGGATATGATGAGCTTCATGACGATTATAAAGTTGTGGGTATTTGTCCTCGTCATGACAATTTGATCAAGACGAGGTACATGTTTATAGTCTAAAATATGATGATTGGAGAGTTGTTGATGGTTGTCCGAGTGAAATACGATTACATGGTTCAGTTAAACTTTTAAATGGGAAATTTCATTGGGCTGCTTCTGGCAGGAACATCTAATCTTTTGATTTGGCTGACGAGAAATGGAGAAAGAAGGTGGAGCAGCCCTCCTATCGAGGAGGAGGTTAAGTTTTGTGGTTGGCAATGTTGGAAAGTGATCTTTCTATCTTTTATAGTTACGAAGGAACTCATCTAGATCTTTGGGTTATGAAGAGTATGGAGTTGAAGAATCTTGGACAATGATGTGTACCATCAAATGTCCTGATGATGAAGTGGAGATTTGTTTTCTATATCAGCCGCTCTTTTTTATGTCAAAAAAAGTTGTTCTATCCTACAAACACATAATCATATTAGTTAGTCAAAATACCAAAATTAAGACTAATTAACGATATTAATTCTAATTTTGATACATTTTACCACTTTATGATACTATCACCTGTACCATATTGTTTATAATGTAGCATCCTTAAAAACATAAAATCAGTTTGAAATATTATTGCTATTATTTATATTAGTTCTAGGGAATAACACATTATCCATGTGTTTGCAATACAATCTGATGTTATATTTAATATTATTTACTAATATGAAGTTATGAATAGTTTAATTTAAAATTCTAAAATATTTCAATTATAAGAAGTAGTCAATTTTTCTTTCTTTTTTACTTTATTTTTTTTATAAATATTTTTTTCTGTGCAACTTCAATATAAAATCACAAAATTAACTATTAATTTAAAAAGTTTGGGCCTCAAATTTTTGAAGGCCTTAACCAAAAAAAAAAATACTCTTAATTTCCAATATTTAATTTTAGGATTATGACATAGTATATCTAAAAATGTTAAACAAAGATTCATCTCTTTGAATCTGGGGAAGCTAAATTAAACTAAAATTTTAGGATGGGGAAAGTTTAGAAAAAAATAAAGTATTGTGATATAAGTTTTTGGAAAACTAATATTTCATTAATACAAAAAGTAATTATTTGCACATTCAAATAGGAGCAGACCTACTGTTTCTCAAAAAAGGAAAAACAGAATGCCAATAGTAGAATTTTTTATCAAACTAAACCATTATTTAAATCAATTCATCAAAATAATATATTTTTTCAAAGTTTGACAAAACTAATATAAATGTATTTGACAGTAACGTTTTAGGCTAACGGACAAATTGACGTGTTAATGAATAAATGCTACCGTGAGTAAAGACTGACGTTTTAATGAATAAATGTTACTGTGAGTAATGTTTTAAAAACAAAACATACTTGAGAGTAACTTATTATAAAACGTTACTCATAAGTTCATTTTAGTCTTAAAACGTTACTCTGAATAACGTTTGCTGTCGATGACTTTGAACTGTGATTTCATGGTTCTCCTTCTAATATTTCGTTGACCACTAGGCTACATCCTTGGTACTAATATAAAATTTAGATTTAACAAAAAAGGTTAATGCTAATATACACCTTGAAACAATAGCGTAAGATGAATGAACGGAAGAGAAGTATTTTGGTGATACTGGAAAAGTGGGAAAATTAGATGAAGCTTTTTAGGAGGAGTTGAAGTGATTATGTTGATCAGTTTGTAGCAATTGGGGAAGAAAAGGGTTCCTTCAAAACATGTTCTTTTTTATTATTGGTTTCCAAAATTCAAAACTTGATTTTGATTTCTGAAAAAGTTAACCAATCCAAACACTATTTAAAAAGAGAGTTTGATTTGCATAGAGTAAATTGGTCCCCTGCAACTGTTTTGTTGTGATATCATTTTGTTTAGTATTTACTTTTTATTTTAAGAAAGTTAACACCATTTAGGACAATTAAGAGTACAGATCTATAATTTGAGATGTGAGTGTATTAAATGGTTGAAAGAGGAGATGTGAGTGTATTAAACGTTATTCAGAGTAACATTTTAAGACTAAAACGTACTTGGGTGAATAACGTTTAATAATACGTTACTCTCAAGTATGTTTTATTCTTAAAACGTTACTCACAGTAACATTTATTCATTAACACCGTCAGTTTTCCCGTTAGCCTAAAACGTTACTATCAAATATGTTTATACTAGTTTTGTAAAATTTTGAAAGAATATATTATTTTGATGAATTGATTTTAATAATGACTTAGTTTGGTCAAAAATTTCCAATAACAGAAGAACCTTTACAACTCTTCAACTAAAGCATAAAGCAATAAACTATCACTACGTCAAAAGAGATCTATAGTCGGTTTCTTTCAAAGCAAAGAATAAAGGACCAATGACGATCCTATCCTAAAGGAGGAGGAGGAGAAGCTAGCCTTACTTAATAGAAGTAGGGGCGGAGATGCTCTAGCTCTTGTTTACTCCTTGTGGTGATCTATCTTACGTACGGTTCGGAGAAGCCTCAGTTTCCCGCCCAAGGAAAAGAAAGAGGCAAGTCAAGTCTGAAATGCCTTCCTTGATGGACGAGGCGTAACAGGAGGTTGAAAGCCAGGGAAGAGAAGAAATGCCACTAGGTCAGGTTAGCTTTTGTGCTTTTGTTTATGTGTTACCCCCATTCAAAAAAGATCAATTTTCTACAATGAGATATTGCTATTACAAGGTGGAGAAGTAAACGTCACTAATCTGGTGAAAGTACAAAAATCTTGTAGTCGCACACTGGTTGGAATGATTTCTTCCTTTAAGCCCGGCAATTGATAGTTAATAGGGCTTAACAACAACAACAATAACAACATACCCAGATGCAGACCTTACCACTACTTCATAGAAGTAGAGTGGGTGTTTCCTGGGAACCTTCGTCTCAAAAACCCATAAGCAGAATAAACTAGATATGACAAAAAGTAAAAGAAAGGGAACAACAAAAACGACTAATAACCAAAAGTACATGATAATACGTAAATATGATACAATTAACATATACACAACAAATAATGACAACACATGTTATAAAACACTACTACTCAACTACCCTACTATACCTCATGACTAGATAACCACCTAACCCTATCAACCAATTAGCCTACCACTCTAATTCGCTACCTCCACTTCTTTCTAGCTGACCTACCTAATCTACCCCAAAGCATGATATTGATTTTGCTATTGACTTGGAACCGCATAGTAAACTAATTCACTAACAAGATAAAAATATAAATAATTAATCAACTGAACTACTACGATTTTTCTTAAGATCTAGTAGTAAGTTCTTTTAAATAAATAAATTGACTTATACGAGAGGTGGATTCATCAATATTGGTTAACTAGGGATATCTACCTAGGAAACTTTGTTATTTAATAATCCTCAATAACATAATCTATTTAGTAAGTTATTTAAGATGTAACATAAAAAAAGTGAAATAAAGAACCCAAAGAAGTAGTACTACAATTTCATTGAAAGATAATATAAGGAGGTCTACATATAAAGTAGACTATGTGCTTATAATTAGCCAGCATGGACACTATAATCATATAAAAAAAGTACATCATTACAAAAGGCGGCTCTTTAGCAACTTTAAACAACATGATTAAAATAATGAACAAATTCTATGTTATTAATTAAGGAGAAAGAAGTCCTTTGGCTCCATGTCATGACCCTAAAACTAACGTGACCACAATTGTCTTATCCCACGTAAACAAGTCAATATAAAATCCAACATGAAAGGAAAAAAAAAAGAAAATTTGGATAAAAGACGTATTCATAAACATTGCAGATAACATAACTTAACTCAATAAATAATCCTCAAAAATCTTGTTATCACATGCACAAGCCTCTAATTTTACAATAGATTTTTTGTTTAAAAAAATACAAGTTCAGTGTCTTTATTTTAAAGTAGAACAAGAGCATATATATAAAGAGTATGAGATGCCCGCAATGTGACAAGCAACTACCTCACTAACTCTCCAACTGAAGCCTCAGACTTAGAAGAGTAGAAGGTAAAATCACCATAATTTGGATTCGTTACCTACATAAGTGTAGAAGAAAGGGAGTGAGTACCAAAAAACACGATACTCAACAAGCAAACAGCTAACTCTAAGTAAAGCAATATAGAACATAGTTATTCCCAACACTCCATCTGAACCTCCTCAATAACTACCAGTACAGTGACAGCCCAACCTATGGTTTGCATTGAGCATAGCACATACGATGTAAGAGAACACTTTAAATAATACAAGCCACTATAATAGTGTTGAGTCAATTGGAGTTTTGATGATGAACATTGGATCATGAAACAAGTTGATCGATCAGGTTCTTCATTGCACTGTCTCTGAGACGCAAAGATAAGATGTCACAAGATGCGGAACAGATAGAATACTTGGAGATATGATCATGACATTAATGTAGGAAGCTAGTTCAAATATTTCAAAAAAATAAGAGAGTTAGGGTAAAGAAGGAGTTCGAAGTCCAAAAGAACTCTACAAGAGCTAAGGTGAAATATAAGGAGTCTCCTCCAGGGAAGAACTTTGTTGCAACTTGATTAAAAGGCAGAAGAAGATTCAGTATAGTTTATCGAGACGAAAAGCAAGAAAAAGAGTCAGTCGAGTTTTGGGTCTTGAATCATTAGATGATCTGTTTAACTGTTTAAGTTTGAATCTAGGAAGCTGTTCAATTTGTTCTTGTTGAGTCGTGTTGGTCTAATTAGCTCAGTGATCTATAAACTGAAATTAGGCATAGTCTTCAAGTTGTGAAATTAGGCATAGTCTTCAACTTGAAGACTTGAGGCATAAGCCTTGGGAGGTTTATGTGTATATAGTTAGATTTTGTTTGAAGTTTGCTATGTCATAGATTACTAGGATTTTGTAATCTTTTTTTTAGGCTCATATTGATTTAGTGAAGTTGGAAAAAATTTCTGTAGAGGTACAGGTCGTGGTTTTTCACTTTTGTGAGTTGGGTGTTTTCACGTAAAAATATTGTGTTCTCTTCTGTTTTTACTTTTTGAAAACACGTCTGCAAACTTGGTTCTTCTATTAGGCAAATTCATAGGTTGTGCAAATCTAACAATTGGTATCAGAGAAGGTGTTCTTATTAAAGGCTAATACCTAAGAATTGATCAAAGTGAACATTGCACCACCTCTTGAACATGGAGAAGGACAATCATCTTGTTAGGCCCCATATGTCCTTAGTTGGATCGATTGGGAAAAGTTTAGGATCGAAAGTGAAATTTGGCAAAGTTTGATTCTTGAAGAAAGTAAGGTGTTGTCCCACATGACTTGTGCTACATTTTGGTTGGACCAAGTGTGGTGTGGACCACACTTGTCAAGTCTTGGAACATCTATAAATATATATCTCTTCAAGATTATCTTTTCATTCCTTAAACATCTGCATACTTAGAAAAAAAATAAGAACTTGAAAAACCAAGCTCTCGGCCTAGCTCTCCATTTTTCACAATTCACTTTTCTTCATTTTTTTAATCAAATTGTTGGTGTTAATCTACTATATTGAGTTCCCAAAGTAGCTTGAAAGTGTTATTTGAGCAAGAAAGCCTTGCTTTCCTTAAGGTTTGGAATCCTAGCTTAATTGAAGGGTTGAAGTGATAAGGTAAGCATTTATCTTGTTTTATGTGTTCTTAAGGTTCTATATATGTTGTAGAAGGTGGAAGTGAAAGAAAATTATGAAAACTTGAATGTTGGAATTGAGTTGTGTAGATGGATGGTGTAGTCGTGTGGTGTTGTATATGTTAAATTGTGTTATCTTGTGTTGGAAGTTATGAATTGATGTTGGTTAGCATAACATGATCATGGTGGAGTGAAGAAAGTATTGAAAATTATTTATATGTATATGTAGGTATGTTGGGGCTGAATTGGGTCCATGTATGTATATAGTGTTGTAGTGTGTTGGACTTTATGAATTGAGGCCTAGTTGGTGTATTATGATCATTGTCGTGTGAAGAAATTGATGAAAATCATTTTTTATGCATATGTGTAATATGTTGGCCGAATTGGGTGTGTGGATGTAGTTTAATGTTTTGTCGTGTTGGAAATATGCATTTGATGTTTAGTTGGTATAATATGATGCTTGGAAGGTAAAAGAATGCTTGGACATCATCTAAATGTTTGTATAAGTATGCTGTCCAGTTTTTGTAAGTGTGCTAAAATTATAATATTTAGTGTATTTGTTGTTGTAATGGCATTGGAAATGAACGTTGATGTTATTGGGTTGTTGTTGTTGTTATTGTTGATTGATTTGAGCCGAAATGGATTCTCAGGGTGACTTATTTTAAGGGGAAATGCTTCCGAATTTTTCGTAGAATTTAAAGACAACTTGGAATTTCACGCTCAAGAAATCGTTAGCTAATTGTGCAATATTGTTATGAATTAATTGTAGACATTGGACACCCAGGAGCATAAGTTGGATCGGGCTTGTATTTGGATTAGTTTGGAGAAGTGATTGAGGTATGTAAAGCACCCTTTCCTTTTGGCATGACTTAGATAAACGTAGACAATGATATGAGTCTCGAGAGACCCCTTTTTTCGCAATTCGGGTTTAAGTATGACTTATGTTCATTCCTTGGTATTCTTATGAAAATTTGTCATACTCTTGACTCTTGTGTCCTTGCAGTCCATAAATTGTAAGAATATGTAAAATTTGATAAGTTTGAAAGAATTTATTTTCTAGTAGTTTTAAAAATATAAACGTCCGTAACTTTTGATAGAAAACCCGAATTACCTTGAGAACCCATTTTGAAATGCTTCAAAGGAGTTTGTATGATCTAGGATAAGTATATTTTTCTTAAGTTGGGCTAGTTCGGGTTTCCATCAGCCGTGGGACCCGCGACGCCCCTTGCATGTAACTTTTGGTAACTTTGAAAGAATTTGGAATAAATGTTATTTTGATTTCGAATATGAATATTTTACTTATCTTTCGGGATTTGTGATAATAATTTTTATGCATATGATTTCTCACAACTCTGCTCGTGCCTATTATGATATCGTTCACCGGTCCCGGGCCGATTATTGTCGTGCGTATGATGATATATAAATATATATACATTTCGGAGTTAGATTGTATATGGCGGGTCGGCTTGCCCATGGGTCGGCTTTGCTTAGACTGGGGTTATAAGGCGTTGGGTTTTTGATATGTTGGTATGATGACTTGTGAGTGCAATGGTCTTCCTTGGCTCACTTATCGGCATTATGCCATTTTTGAGCACAAAGATAGTGTTGGAAATCATATTTACAAGTTACTCGTATGTAGAACATTAAAATGGCTCGCAGGCTCCTTTATCCATTTGGATGAGGTCTTCCCTGGCTCACGTGAGTGCAGTGGTCTTCCCTGGCTCACTTATCCTATGTTTAATATGTGACGGAGATTTCAGAGATTTGAACTTTCTAGCGATATGCGGTGGATGGCATGTGTTCTGGAGATCGCCACCGGTTCTGTTCGTTAGGCATAATTTAAATATTCTGCAAGTAAACACTTTGATGTTTTGGATATGCACTTTAATATTATACTTGTATTTTGATTATTACTCTGATTTATACTTTGTATATTCTGCTTTACATATTCGGTACGTATTCTGTATTGACCCCTCTTTTGCTTCGGAGGCTGCGTTTCATGCCCGCAGGTGCCAATGTACAGGTTAGTGACCCACTAGCTTAGGATTCCCACCTGCTGTTTGAAGTGCTCCCTTTGCTTCGGAGCGAACATTTGGTATATACTCTTGTTTAATTATTTTGCATATACGTTCGTTTGAGGATACGACGGGACCCTGTCCCGTCCTATGATTTGGTTTGTTTGTTTAGAGGTATGTGGATGCCTTTGTATGTGGGTTGTGCCAGTTTGTATGACTATATATGTATGATGTGTATGTTGAGCGGTTTTACTCGTCGTGGTGGCCTTGTCGGCCCGTATGTATATGTATATGCTGTTCTGTTGGATTTTTTTGAGTGTAGGGTATTTGGGGTGGTATGGAAAACAAAGGAAACTCTGCCAAAATTTCTGTAAAACAATAAATAATACATCTGTTATAATCTGTTTTTGCGTTTGTGTTGGGTGCCCTAATCGGGCGCTAGTCACGGCCCCTGGGTTGGGTCGTGATAGAAGTGGTATCAGAGCGGTTCGTCCTCGGAGTGTCCACAGACCGTGTATAGTAGAGTCTTGTTTATCGGTGTGTCGTACACCACATCGATAAACAGGAGGCTACAGGACATTTAGGATGTTACTTTTTTTCTGATATTAGATCGTGCGTTAGAGCGGCGTTAGTAGGCTGACCCCTTTTCTGACAAGATTATTTTGATCTCAGTGATGTCTCCGAGAAAGACTCCCGCTGGCCGGAGGGGCAGGCCTGCAGCGATAGACGAGACTGTTTTGAGTTTATTGGAGTTATTGAGGCTTGTGGTCTCATTGACTTGGGCTACTCTGGGCAACATTTCACCTGGTGTAATAACAGGGGTGTGGATTTCAGAATATGGAAAAGATTGGATAGAGGAATGATTAATGATAGATGGCTGGAAATCATGCCTTTTATTACTATTACTCATTTACCTTATGTGGGATCAGATCATTGTTCATTACTAATGAAGAATGTTGGAATAGAGATGTGGATGGCAGTCCTAGGTGGGTATTTCATCAAAAGCTGAAAAGGATTTCTTTCACTCTTAGTAGTTGGTACAAGGAGTAGTTTGGGGATATTTATGCTAAGGTCAAGGAGTTTGAGGAAAAGATCAGGATTGCTGAAGATGAGTTGATTAATTCCCATTCAGATGACAAGAGAAGTTATCTTCATAAGCTGAATACTGATTAAATCAAGTATTTAAAGCTTGAAGAATCTATCCTTAAACAAAGGTCTCAGTTTCATTGGTTTAAGGTGGGTGATGCTAATACCTTGTATTTAGATGCTCTAATTAGAGGCAGAAGGAGAAGGCTTTTTATTCATAAAGTGCAAAATGATGATGGTGACTGAATTCAGGGTGATGAAGACATTGCTATGATGATGGTGACTGAATTCAGGGTGATGAAGACATTGTTATGTTTGCATGTGATCATTTTCAGAAAAGTTTCTCTGATGAGGCAAGGTATATTGAGGAGGAGGTCATTAACTGCATCCCTAATATGATAAATCAGGAACAAAATGATGTGCTACAAGCCATGCCTACAATGGAATTTTGGTTGTGTTGGGATCTATTAACGTGATATACAATGCGAAGGATGAATCAATAAGATATTCAGAGCTTATTAACATTGAAGAAGGTGATTATGAGGGGGGAATATACGTTGAAAGACTGGTTTCTCCTTTTTTTTAACAGAAGAGTGTGAGGATGCAACGAAAAACAAAGGGCTGAGAAACCTCAGATCAAGAAAATCTAGTAACAAAAATCTTGTAAGAGTGCTGTTCTTTCCTCAAGTGCTAGTAAATTCTGTTTGCTATATCAATAGAACAATGTCATGCATATGTGGAGGACATCTTTAAATCATATTGCTAGGAGATTTTGTTGGTCATTTTCATATGCAATGATCACAGTCTAGCCCTGTATCTAGTTTTGACGTATTCCCTTTGCTGCTAGTATCTAACAGATGAGTTATCCAGCAATGCATAGCAAAAAGCAAAGGCTCAAGAAAACGAATTTAAGCATTTTAGCACAAAGATAGTGTTGGAAATCATATTTACAAGTTACTCGTATGTAGAACATTAAAATGGCTCGCAGGCTCCTTTATCCATTTGGATGATTCTGAAACGAATGCTAGTGATGTGAAACATACAATGTTGTTCTTCACCACATTTATCTTGAAAATAGAAAATTTTTGGGGTTTACTTTCTGCGGCTAGTTATCCTTCTTGTACTTAATTATCTTATTTGATGAAATCTCTCTCTACTTAGAAATGAATTTCTCAGTATATGTATCCATTAATTCCTGAGAAAATGGCTAGGAGGTGGTCATAAGCCTTACGTAGTTGTGTTTTGTTTTCATTTTTATTCCTCTCCAGCTCCCTCGTTTTCATCCTTAGTATATGTTATATTCCTCCTATCTTGAGTTTAACATGATCAATCTTGAGATCTCCTTCCATTGGTTTATGAAGTAGATGTTGGAAACTACCTGAGGTTAAAGTGACTAGCCTTGCAAGGCTTTGGTTTGAATCAATTGACATTTCTTTTTCTTTTTTCATATTTTTCACTAGAATGAAAACTTTGTTACAACGAGTCAGGGTCACTGTTCTTGGGGTTTCATTGCTAGTCCCTTTCTGATATTGTGCCTTGTCTTGGTAGGTTTCCTAGTTAATCGCTTACTTTTATTTCTCCAGCATTATACTTTCATTATTATTATTGCTTGGTCAATCAAGGTCTTTCACTTTAGCAGTAAATGACATTAGCAAGAATGGATTGTTGATTGGCCCTCAGCTACTTGTATTAATATGATGAAGTTAGTTTCAGTTTATTCCAATTGTAGTTATATTTCTCTCCAAAATGACTTAATGCTGAATAGTCCAGCACAGAGTGAGACCTCTATATCCAGGAGCGTGAAACCCTAAAAATCTAAGCATGATTTCGATAATATTGTAAGCAAAACGCGTTGCCATCAGTACAGGCTATACAAATACACTTTGCCTTCTGCATAATCAGCAAAAGCTACACTCTGAAGGGCATACAGCAAAAGCTCAATTAATCAAATCAGACATGCATAGAATTGCAACGAACAAGAAGAACTAACCCGTCTGTGACCCAAACTGCAGGTGGCCCTTGCCCTTTTTTCATTTCATACCATTAAATAACAGAACACAAAAGGGTGTCTTTATATTACATAACCAGTTCTACTCCTTTCTACTAATCCTTCCCAAAACACAATCCCCATTTTTACATCTAGAACTCCTGAGATGCAGAGCCAATATCACCCTTTCCACTTCCAGCCTTCTTAGGTAACAGATTCTGGTGAATGTTGGGCAGAACACCTCCATTAGCAATGGTAACTTGACCCAACAGCTTGCTCAACTCCTCGTCATTCCTCACAGCCAACTGAATATGCCTAGGCACAATTCGATTCTTCTTGTTGTCCCTAGCAGCATTCCCAGCTAACTCCAACACCTATATCAACACAAACATAACAAACTTAGAATTCCATTAACAATAACAATATTTGAACAACATTTCACAAACATGTGAAACAATTTGTCTAGAGCCACTTAATTCTATGTACACACATTGAATAAATTGAAAGAGTTTAAACATGAAACCAATCAATTAACTGTTAAAATTTCATAATAAACAATAACAAACACGATTTCATTGACATGCAGAAATTTCTGAACAAGATAAACCCAGTAAAATGAGTACAAAGCTCCATCGACCGCAATTAGCAAACAAATCGGCAAAAATTACCTCAGCAGCGAGATACTCAAGGACAGCAGAGAGATACACAGGAGCACCAGCACCGACACGTTCAGCGTACTTTCCAGCCTTAAGGAAACGAGCGATCCTACCAACAGGGAACTGAAGACCGGCTTTTGAAGATCGGGAAACTGATTTCGATGACTTCGGCTTGCCTCTTCCGGCGCCGCCTTTGCCTGCTCCAGCACCCGAACTCATTTTGCTATTCTCTTACGAAAAAAACCCTAACCCTAGATTCGAAGCTGCACAGACAGAGAGAAGAAAGATGGTGAAATGTGTGATACGAAGAAATTGAGAGAATGGAATTGGGAATATATAGCAGCGTAAGGTGTGTTCTGATTGGTTAAAATAAAGGTGCAAGGATTGCCAGCGTGGCAATGGCGGTATTTTTAATTTTTGGAATACCCTCCAATATTTCTTCGCGAAACTTCAAATATTAAACTTTTGAATACGGTCTTAAATTAATAATAGATATAATGTATTCAAATAATTTAAATTTTTATATCATAAATAGAGGTATACAAATCGTATTGATTGATAAATTGAAATGAGAAAAATATTATTGAATTATTAGATGAACAATTTTTTAAAGATTTTATAAAAAAATTATTGAATTATCGATTTGATTTTAATTTTTACTATTATATTATAAATCGATAATTCACTACTACTACTTGATCCTTTTATAAATATTAAATATCAATACTTAGGTCAATTTCAATGTATACATTTTTTCTCAAGAAAATAAATATTTTATACACTTTCTTTTGATTTAGTCGTCATATTACAGTGTTCTTGTTGGACTGCTTGATTTTATTTTTTTTTAAGTTTTAGTTTGTAATTGTAGTTATTGCAAGTTTGTAAATATATCTAATTTGATTAACATAAGAAATCCCACTGTTTGTGGTTGTAACATGTAATTGTAACGTTCGTACTCCAGTTACTCTTATTGATGCAATTTCTCATTATTTTTCTTGTTTCACTATATTAAAGTATTTACAATGAATTTGCTAATTTCAATGTATCGCATTGTTTGTATTGCACTAAATTGTTAAAGAAGTGATATATTTATTTTATGAGAATTTTCTTATTAGATAAATTAAAAATCAAATAGTTAATAATAAAAAATTGATAAATTGAAAATTGATTAAGAAAATAAAAAAAAATTACTCAACTGTACCTCCTTTTTTTAAAATCTTTTTTTAATTATTTTTTATCATTTTAAAATTTTGCAAAGAACTCTTCAAAAATGTCATCGAGTGTGTCCAAAAGTCATGCATTTTTAGAGGATCCAACACTGGTAAAGCTGCATTTTTGGAGAGAATCCTCTTTTCCTTGATTTCTCTCTCTTTTTCAGATACATCACTCTAAAAAATTATTCTCACGATTTTTCTTTCTTTTTTCATGCCTAGAATCACTCCATGGTATCACCAATTACCTCCATTACTCAATTTTTGATTTCAAATCCTTTTCTCTTTCCAGTTCATCCATTGCAATTTATTGAAGAGGTAATTCTTCTTCATCTATTTTTTTTTTTCAATTCATCAATTAGCAATTTTTAAAATTTTTATTAGCTTTTTCATCTACAAATTTCTAATTATTGCTTCATATTATGCAAAAATGTTGATCATCGATATGTCTAAATTTTCGAGAGGAAGAGAATTTATCAATCTTTAACAAACCTACAAAGCGGAATATCTTTGAGTATTATAATTATACAATTAGTCAAGAACGATGCACCTTTATTCAATATCTTTGAGTATTATATATATGTATATTAGCATTTGATATTTAGATCTTATTTAGGTGTTATTAACAAAAGTATGTTGAATAAAAAGAGTATAAATAAATGTAAAAAAGATAAACATCAATAGTCTTTATTCACGAAATCTTGACTATATCTGATCGATATTATTTTAAATATATATTTTTTTTCATTTTAGGTACTGATACTTGAAATTTATTATGCGTATGATATTAATGAAAAAAAGAAGAAATATATTAACAAGTGAAAATAGTAACGATAACCAAGGTGAAAAAGCCAACACACCTAGTAAAATCTCACAAGTAGGGTCTGAGGAGGGTAAAATGTATGAAAATCTTATCACTACCTCATATAGAAAGACTATTTTCGGAAACCAAGGTGAAAAAACAAAGAAAGATAATACTACTGGTCGCAAAAACCAACAACACACCTAGTAGTAAAATCCCACAAGTGGGGTTCGAGGAGGGTAAAATGTACGAAGACCTAATCACTATTTCATAGAAATAAAAAGACTATTTTCGGAAATCAAGGTGAAAAAACAAAGTAAGATAATACTACTGGTCGGAAAACAACAAAAAAACTACTAATATTACTTGAATGATAAAAGGAGAAGTTCCATGACTATAGCATAATTTGCTTGTGGAACCTTAAGTTAGGAATTATCCATATCCTGGCAAAGGATGGCTTGAAAACCAATTAAATTGACAAGGGGTACACAATCGAAGAATGATCATCTCAGTAATTGAAACACATAATTGGTGATTTAGTTCTTTAATGGTGTATTAGCGAAGCAATAATCGTATTTGGATACAACTTCATGATCTCTTTCTCCACATACTTCACTAATAGGAATTGAGTCAGTAATTTCCTTCAAATCGTCCGGTGTAAGTTTCACTCCTATAGATAGGATATTGTCATTCAGGTTCTTGATCTTTGTCGTTCCTGCAATACAGCAGCAGAGTTTCACAACATGGATGGAAGGGGAGGACAACTGGTCTCGAGTACGCGTACTCTCAGAACACACGAATGCAGTAGAAAATGTAACTTGATATGTATAAACATTTGTAATAAAGAAGGTATCGTACCAGGTATAGGAACCACATCGTCTCCCTGATGCATAAGCCATGCTAAAGCTAATTGAGGAGGTGTGCAACCATGCTTTGCTGCTAAGTTAGCAAATCGTGTATACAGAACTTTGTTCTTCTCCATATTCTCTCCAGTAAACCTTGGATGAGAACCCTGAAGCAAAAAAAGAGATTGAAATAACAAACCTAACTCCATGTCTTAATTCATCTTTGTCAAATGAACCATTTTTATCCCTCTTTTACACTATGTTGCTATATTACAGAAGTGATGTAGAAGTGGCTGGTTGAGCTATTTCCTTCGCCAGTTCTTTCAAACCTTTTTTGCTCCCTCTATTTATATGGTTGTACCAAACAATAAAAGATGAATGAATAATGATGAATACTTTATATCTTTATGGTAGTAACCATGATATATGACATGTACTAACTACCTCACTGATACCCTATGGTGCTCGAACTCTTCAAAAATGTCATCGAGTGTGTCCAAAAGTCATGCATTTTTAGAGGATCCAACACTGGTAAAGCTGCATTTTTGGAGAGTCCGAACAACATAGCTGATACTAGTACCGACCATTATCTTCAAATGCTTTTGCCAGAAATTATTTACCATCATACTTCCCGTAGGCAAGCTTTCTGTGACTCCCTTCCCACCAAAGAACCCATGGCCAAGGGGGCTATATGCAACAATCCCAATGCCTAGTTCCCTGTATAAAGGAGGCAAGCAAACTATTAAGAAAGATTTAAGGAGTTCTGCTCTGCTACCTATCGAATCCTAAATTATTAACGTAATCACAACTACATAGGAAAAATAGAGAAATTCAGAAGAAAAAAGTTATTGCTTCATATTATGCAAAAATGTTGATCATCGATATGTCTAAATTTTCGAGAGGAAGAGAATTTATCAATCTTTAACAAACCTACAAAGCGGAATTACATCTTCTTCTATGTCACGGGTCCAAAGAGAATACTCCATTTGTACAGCAGTAATGGGATGAACAGCATGTGCCCTCTTAATTGTGTCCACACTGGCTTCCGATAAGCCAATGTACCTAATCTTTCCCTCCTCGACTAATTTCTTGAGTTCCTCCATCTTCCCTCATGAAATCGAGTCATAAATCAATTTCCTCTAGATAACATATACATCACAACAGGTAAGAACATGGATAAAGATTGGATACTTACAGTTTCCTCTATAGGCACAGTTGTGTCTATTCTGTGAGGGTAATATAGATCAATGTAGTCTACATCAAGCCGCTTCAGACTTTCTTCGCAGCATTTCCGTACATATTCTGGAGTGCCTTTGACATGAAACTGGAAGCCCTTGGAAATTATCAATCCAAATTTGGTCGCCAGTTGGACTTGTTCACGAGGAAGCTGCTTCAGCGCCTGGTTATCGCAAAATGACCATTTATGAATAGAAAAAGAACACATGAAAGTGGCCAAAAATCTAAAAAAAGTACGAGAAAGTGGCCAAAAGTCTTCAAACAGAACATAACATTAATCCAAAAGATCTTTTTTTTCATCATCAACTATACCTTTCCAATCATTATTTCATTGTCACCTTCATGCCCATATAAATCGGATGTGTCAAAGAAGGTGACGCCTTTATTGAATGCTTCCTTTAAGATTGAGCATCCGGCTTCATGTGACAGAGGAGTATTTAATATTCCAGAAAATCCTACACAACCAAATCCTAGTTTGGAGACCTGGCAACAAGAAAAGATTGATCTAATTGTTTAAAGCTTCAGTTACAGCATAGAAGTAATCTGTTGGCTTTTCTTTTAGCAAGAATTTTATCACCACTCGCAAGAATTTCAGAATTTAACAACCTTTGTCTTCCAATAGTCAAAATGCATTAAGCTCTCATTTCAGTGAATTGCTGGAATGATAAGATGCTCAAGGAGAATGAGAAGTGGGATAATTGCATGAACAAAGTGTAACTATAAGCTTTTATGACTCAGTTTTGTTTAAGGCAAAAAGCTAAAAAGAAAAAGAAAAGCCAAGTTTCTAAATAGGTATAAACACAAGCAACACTTATACAACAACATACCAAGTGTAATTCCACAAGTGATGTCTGGGGAGGGTGGTGTATACGCAGCAGTAACTCTACCTTGAGAGAGTAGAGAGACTGTTATTGATAGACTCTCCGTTCAAGTAAAACATATCAAAAATCAAGTATGTAGTGCCTGCCCTAGTGTACTACCTGCACAGCACCCTCTGGTGAAGCCAAAATGTCTAACAAGGGGTTAAAAGAACACTCTGCTATTTCCTTTTTAATATATATAAGGGAATTCTACAAGTTATATATGTATGTGATGTCTTTTATATATAGCACACAATTTCCCGGCAAAGGGAACTCAACTGAACTCCCTTCACCATACATAGCTCCGCCACTGACTGCAGTTAGCTAGGGCTTAACCTCAACTTAAGTTAGCTTTTGATAACACTGTTATGACTGACCATGAAACACTCCATTGAGTCGTGATTCATCATCTTTAAAGCAAAAAGAAAAAATAGGCAAGGATCAACAACATCAGACAGCGTTTCAGTAAAACCATCACATCTCATCTAAAGGCCAACACTAATCTCAGCAAGTCAGTCAAGGGATTAATTGATAACTCCGAGTTCTCTGAAATTCTGGCCAACACAGTCATCCAGAACAACAACAACAACAACAACATACCCAGTATAGTCTCACAAATGAGGTTTGGGAAGAGTATTGTCTACTTATGGGTATGTCTACTGGGAAGAGTATTTTCCCATATCTAGTATATTCTGCTTATGGGTTTTGAGACGAGAGTTCCTAGGAAACAGCCTCTCTGTCTCTATGAGGTAGTGGTAAGGTCTGCATACATTCTACCCTCCCCATACCCCACTTGTGGGACTCCACTGGTATGTTGTTGTTGTTGTTGTTGAAGTGTATTGTCTATACAGACCTTACACCTACCTTTGTGGGGCACAGAGACACAAAAGTAAAGATAAAATTCATATTGATGTCCTTTTTCTGAAATAAAAATGAGTGCATAGGATGGATATTATAAGCTGTAGAATCTATCCTTCGTCAATAAAGTTAAAGTTCAGGTAGTCAATCAACTAAGCTACTAAGACAGTCCTCCATTCATATTGATGTCCATTGGAAGTTTAGCTACAATCTTGATAGCATAATCTTCTTCTCTCCATTTTCAAATAAAAATTGTAAAAAAAAGAAAAAAAAAATTTAAAACAAAAATTTCAAGACTATAAGTTATAGTCTATAACTTTAACTTGGGAAAATGGTGGAGAAAGATTTTTTTTTTTTTTAAATATGATATGTTTACAAAGAAGCTATTTAGATAGTAACCCAGAAAGCTAAAATGGATTATGAACCAAAAAACAAAAACATCCACCACCAGAAACCAAGCTATGTTTGGCCATCATTTTGGAACAGATTATGAAATTTATCTTCAAATATTTTCAACCAGTTTTGGGGAAGAAATTTCTCTCCCATTCACAAAGGTTCAATTTTTCTCCAAATAAAATGCGTCCAAGCACATCTTCAAGTTCCAAAAATCACAACTTCAAAATATTATTTCAAGTTTCGACTTCAAAATCTATAGCAGAGAGCAGCTAATTGGTTGTCACAAATTTTTTCACAGTTCCAGTTTTGCGATTAGTAGTTGTGGATAAACTTAAAAAGTGATTAAAAAAGAAGCAAACAGAAATTGAAATCATAGCTAAGAAATTGTATTACCTCAAGGCCTTGTGTACCCAATTTTACTTTTGGAATTTGGATCTGGGGTTTGTGCTCCATTTTCAAACACCAAATGATTGAAGCTACACAAGGGAGCTGCTATAGCAGTGGATTTTGTACTAACTAGACTAGTCAATATATAAATTTATAAATTAGAGAGTTAAATAAATTTTAGTATTATTTTGAGATATTTTAAATTATTAATTATTATGATTTATAATATTTTTTAATATAATAAAATTATTATATTTTATTTTTCTTGTCACAATTTATGTAGCATTGATAAAATTTTGAATTTTTTAGTTGTTGTGATCTATATTACTTTTATGTCATTTTCAAATAATATACATTACTCGTCTATGCTTATTTATGTGGCGAGAGTTAATTAAACTTTTTATATATCCTTTAAATGTTCCAAATTGTTACTTATTGTGATTTATAATATTTTTTATATAGTTTTGAAATAATATATACATTACTCCATTTGTCCCAATGTATGTAACAAAGAGAGAGTTTTAGGAGTCAATTAATGTTGTTAATTATTGAGATTTACTATAATTTTTACGCAATTTTCTATTAGGAATTAGTACGAAGACAAAAAGTAGATGTAAATAAGAAAGAAACAAATTTGAAATCACACACTGATTTTAATTCAAATCGGAAAATATCACGAGCAACAACAAACAAATTTCACTATGTAAAAGATTGAGTGCAACAAGTCCTCGAGACTTTTAAAGCAATAATGAAGACAAGAAAATAAAAAAAACCTTTAGACAAAAACTCTCTGTTCACTCTCTATATCCCTTAAAAAAATATACATGTCTGTATATTTATAAAAGAAAAAAAATTGTCCAATAAAAAAGCTACACTTGATTACTTGTTAACTGCACTTGATCTCATGATTTGCCAACTTGTACAATTCATTTAACTGCCAAGACCAACTGATACTTTGTTGACAAAAGGCAAAAGAATAGAGAGGTGAGAAATTTGAGACAACTCTTTAACATTTTCAAATTAAATAATACATGTTTTTTTTAATCTTATTTTTATATGACAAATAAATTAATTTCAAGAATCAATCATTTGTATATTTTTAAAACATTTTAAGTTATCGATTATCATGATTAAATAAGATAAATAAATTAAAATAAACGGATCATAAAAAAATTATCGATTTACTCTGAAGTTGCTCAAACAAGTATGTTGACCTGCAACCTCTTGCTTGAGCAGCTTAACTCCCTCTCCAGGTGGATAGATTCATTATCTCTATGAAAAAGTATGAAAGGAGTGTAGAATATTAAGCAGACTTATTACAAAAATAACAATTTGGTGCACAAAACGTTCTATCTTGAGTAGGGTTCGAGAAAGGGCCTAACAACATAATGACATGCCTCCTTTCTTAAAAAAACATGAATTAGTTACGGACTTCATCACTAGACAGATTGTGACAAACATGTTGATTTAATAATTCATTGCTAGTCGATCATTGGATATATACATTAACAAGATACAACATTACATGGCCAATAACAGAGCATATCCAATTATTCAAAAAACAGAAAAGGCAATTTAGCAATTGAAACTCAGAAATGGTGATTAGTCCCATAAAGACTTGTCATAAACATGATATCACTGCTTTAATGGAGTATTAGCTAACCGATACTCATACTTAAAGAACACTTCGTCCTCTCTTTCTCCACAGACTTCATTAACGGGGATGGCATCCGCGATTTCCTTCACGTCTTCTGGTGTAAGCTTCACTGCTAGGGATTGAATATTGGCATTTAGGTTGTTAATCTTTGTAGTTCCTGCAACACATCGGAAGTATGATCAGGGGCGGAGCTACATTCACCCAAGGAACACCCTTTGTCGAAAAACTTTTTCGAATATATTGGTTAAATATAGATATTTTGATATATATCAATTGTTGAACATATACAAAAATCACCCACCCATATTCTAAAAGTATTAACACCCTTGACGAAAATGTTGGCTCCACCACCAAGTATGATTAGATATACCTCGATTTTTATAGAAAAGGTCCAAGCTTAAATGACATATTGCAGTTAACAAATGAACACCATAAACGAAAAATTGGTCTGATGACCAAGAATCTAACAAGTAGGATAACAACAACTCGCGTTAACGGAGAAATTGTAATTTGATTTGCATAAACTTTGAATGGAGAAGGCATTTATCATACCAGGTATCGGAACCACGTCATCTCCTTGATGCAGAAGCCACGCCAAGGCTAGTTGAGGAGGTGAACAACCATGCTTTGCCGCTAAGTCGGCAAATCTTGTGTAAAGAACTTTGTTCTTCTCGAAATTCTCTCCAGTAAATCTTGGATGAGAAAGCTAACAAAACAGAGAGATTGATTTTTGTTTGTTAAAATGGACCGATTTCAGTGTCCATAGACAATCAATTCAGCTATCTAGACGAAATGTTCCCAAAGAATGACATGATAGATGAAATATTTAACACACAAAACTACAATAGATGGTAGATAAATGAGTTCAAAGGAAGTAATATGCAGTATGAAGATGCATAATAGAACGAAAACATGTTTCATAAAATGGTTACAAGACCAACAATGTTATATGAGCGTGATCCCTAAGCTTTAAGTTCCAACATGGCAACATATGTCGTTGACTGAGGGCGCAAAAACTAGAGAAAGTCTCTTGAGATGGTTTGAATATGTAGACCTCCATATGTACCAGTATGTAGGTGATACACTATGATGATTGAAGGTGATAAAAGGAATGAAGTAGAATAAAGAGGACGTGTACTTTGTCTCAAGAAGGAAATTAGTTAGGATCAAATGAAAGGTTTGAATATAGCAGAACGAATGTACAACATTCATATAGTTATCCAAGCCTTATTGGACAGAATTACCCAATATCTATGCTAGCGGAAGGTAGCAAGTTTCCTTTGGAATTAATCAAGGTGCTCGCAAGTTGTCCTTACACCACGTTAGATATAAGAAAAACTAGTTTGGTATTGAGGAGTAATAGATTCTTCATTTCCCAGAACTGCTCTGTAGAAAGAACTAAGTCATCTTGGACTATGTTAGCTAGAACGAAGAAGATGTCACGTACGAGTGGTAGGCTTGCACTCTCTTTCCGTTAACTCTTCAAATCCTTGTAGATCTATTACACACTACTATAGTTATACCAAAAAGGGGGAAGAGAATGATGATTACTTCATTCATGGGAATAAATCTGGGAGGAACTGTGCTATAGCTAGCGTATACTAGCAACTAATGCAATTACTTACCATCTGACTTCCCTCAGGCAAACTTTCTGTGATTGCCTTCCCACCAAAGAACCCGTGGCCAAGGGGGCTGTACGCGACAATCCCAATACCCAATTCTCTGTAGTAAGGAGGCAGAAGAAATATTAGACAATTATTGTAAGTTCTTTCTGCTATCTACAGATAGCTTAATGTCATTCAGGAAAAGAGATTGTGGTTTCATACCTACAAAGCGGAATTACATCTTCTTCTATCTCACGGGTCCAAAGAGAATACTCCATCTGTACACAAGTGATGGGATGAACAGCATGCGCCCTCTTAATTGTGTCCACGTTGGCTTCAGATAAGCCAATGTACCTAATCTTTCCTTCCTCCACAAGCTTCTTCAGTTCCCCCATCTTTTTCTCATGAAATTGATTCAAGAAAATGAAGTTTCTGTACAACATATTTATCATCATAGGCAAGAACATGGATAAAATTGAATACTTACAGTATCCTCTATAGGCACAGACGTGTCTGTTCGGTGCGGATAATATAAATTGATGTAGTCCGCGTCAAGCCGCTTAAGACTTTCTTCACAGCATTGCCGCACATATTGTGGAGTACCTTTGACTTGACACTGGTATTCATCGAAGTCCTTGGAAAATATACACCCAAATTTGGTCGCCAGTTGGACTTGCTCACGAGGAAGCTTCTTCAGTACCTGGTTATCCCAAAATGACCATTTAACAAACAAAATCATTACTTATATGATAGTTTTAAAAAGGTACAGGTCGTCTCAGCAACACCAAGTGATTATATGGTTCTAAATCTTCAAACATGAATTGATTGACACAAATAGACTGATCCAGTATGCAGTCTTTCTCATCATTTAGCATACCTTTCCCACCATTATCTCGTTGTGACCCTCATCCCCGTATACGTTTGCTGTGTCAAAAAAGGTGATGCCTTTGCTGAATGCTTCCTTTAAGATTGCACACCCAGCTTCATGTGACAGAGGAGCATTTAAATAGCCAGAAAGTCCTCCACAACCAAAGCCGAGCTTCGAGACCTGGCAAAAGATGAACTAATGATTTAAAAGCTTCTAGCATAGCAGTAAAACTTTGCCTTTTCTATTAGCATAAATGTATTTCAGAGATCCCATATCTCGGAACCATCACAAACCTCCGTTTGTGACATGTTGGAGGGTGATAACAGATAATCAAGGAAAATAATAGGGAGATAATTCGACATGCACAAAATAACTACTACCTCCATTTCAGAAAGAATGACCTTCTTTTTTGGTCTGCTTAAAAAAGAATAACCTTTTTCCTTTATCGGCAGCATTTTACTTTCAACTTTTCACAGACCATGTTTAAGGCCACAAGATTAAAGTAAAAATTTTGGTATATTTGACATAACTTTAATTTACAATCACAAAGCCAAAAAAGTTTTTTTTATTTTCTTAAACTTCATGCCAAATCAAACTTGATAATTCTTTTGTTTCGTAGGCGCAAAGGTGAAGCCACATGCAAAGAAGGGTTCAATCCCCTAAATAGAAAAATTATACCATATAAATAGGCTAAAACAAATCTTTTTGAGCATACATACAATTTTGACTACCTTTAACATAAGAGAAATACATGTTAAAATCCCAGGTGAAGCATTTCCGAATTATTTGGAATCCCTTTATTAGAAATCCTGCTCCGCTACTGCGTAGGCAATAGAGTACTCAAGGGACTTATCATTGTTAAAGAAATGAAACCAAGGAGCAACAATGAACACTTGACAGGCATCTAATCTTAATCAAAGGGTAATACTGAAACAGTAGCAACAATAAATAATGATACAATTACTAAAGCAAAAGAAACAACATGTAATACTAAAATCGAAGAATCTCAAAACTCCAATTTTAAGTTAAAAACAGGTGGAATGAAACATTGGTTAAATTACCAAATAAATTATATAAAAAATTCAAAACCTAAATGGGAAATTGAAATCAGAGTGTAAATATTTATAATTACCTCAAGTCCCTGGGTACCCAATTTGACTCTTGGAATTTGGATTTGTGTGTTGTGCTCCATTTTTTGTGCAGAATGCTAACTTACAGTACCAAATGCTTTAAGAAGAGATAATACTTAAGAAAAATAAGGGGAGAAAAAGTTGGAAAAAGCTAGTACTAATTTGTCATACTTGAACATGATATTTAAAGAGTTAATAAGTGGGACATCAATTATGAGGTGCAGTGGATGGATGCTTGCTTCTCTCCTAATTGTAAGTCTGAGTTTGAATGAATACGAATTTATTGGTATATTTTGGTGTACTCACTTTTATTTTTCTTTCTCTTTGCCGATGGGTGCAGGGACCCGTACAAGATGGTTGATTCATTCTAGCCAAAATATTTTTCATGTACTTAGATCTTAGCGGCAAGGTTTAAATTTTGAATCGCCGTGGATCTTTGGGATTTTCGTTATTGTTTTCCTATTGATCTTGTACTAGATATTACTTGAGACAGCTTTGTATTTTCATTTGCGATAGTTGTATCACTCCAAATCTCAAATTTTATTTCAAGGTTGTGATTGCTTTTACTTTACTTATCTTTTTTAGTTGTGATTCAATTTTAGATCATGACAAATTTTAGGTAATATAAATTTAAATTAATAGAGTTTTAATTTTAAAAAAAAGAAGTGGGCCATGAATTTCCATTTGGAGTTGAGTCGTCGTTTTCATCCCGTTTGGACTATTGCACTTACCTTTCAAACTTGATTATCATGGCTTCTTAGGTGGTCGATTAGAAAAGTGAATTGTTAGTATATTAAAATTAATATAATTAATTTTTTCATCTATTTCAAGTGTTATTTTAGTTGAAAAATAATAAAGAAAATTTTAGATAAAATATATATAATTATCAAACGCATAGGACAAAATAAATTCAAAGCTTACATAGTAATAGTAGCTCATTCAATAAGAAAATATTTTTATATTTATTTCGGTAGTCAAATTTTTAGATTTTATATCGCACAATCACTATTTTTCGATAGCTATATATGTTTTAAAAAGAATTGATATACGACATTATACATTTTGTATATAATAATATAATTTTTTTTATTTTTTTATTATAATAATGATTAAAAACTTGATATAAAACAATATACGAAATTATAAGAGATCTTTTTGCGTCAATAGTAATACGCAACATTATATAAAATTATAAGTAGTGGTTATACACCATAATAATGTTATATATTATTATATAAAAACTAATTTCATCTTCTTCCTTATGGATCAAATCCATTCAAAACACCTCGAAAATTACGCCAAATCGCCCTCAATTTCTTTTTCAACAATTTTTTACAAATTAATTGTAAAACTATAGTTTTAAGCAATATGATTTTAGCATCTTTTGCAACAAAATGAAAAATGATTTCTTTTAACAAATTAAACGCTCATAAATCTTTCAAAATTAGAGGATGTACATGCTTTTATTTTTGTCAATAGAAAGTGTATACAATTTCTAGGTTTAAAGAACGTGGATCATTAAATTTGGAGATAAGATGGATTTAAATAGATAACTAGAACACATTGAATGGATCCTAACTAATTAGGAATTAAGGTTTGTTAATTGACGGATCAATGTATCCAAACAGGAAAAAATTATTGCTAATCCTATTTAGCAACGAAATGTTTAGTAACAATCTAGAAACGGATCCATAACTAATTCTATTTTTTTTTCATTCTTCTGGAATCACTTCAGCAAGTTATACAAAAAATATAGTCCTCTTTTATTTACATAAAAAATAGCCAAAAATCATAAAAAATATCAAAATATACATGATTATACGATATAACTTGACAAAAGTCATACAAAGTATACATTAACTATACAATGTAAATTACTTATACATGCGCTATACACAAAATGTATATCATGATACACTCAATAACTGAATATAATCTCAATAGACATGCCTATATAGCGAATAACTTTTTTTATATATATAATTATTTTGACTGAAAGACTCTGCTAGACTCTGCTCTCTGCATTGTAGTTATTCCAAAGGGTAATATTTTTTCCCATTTGATTTAATAAAAAGGCATTATGTTATTAGTAGACAAATGCTGGTAAACTAAAACCATAGATAACAAACTTAGTCAAATGTTCAAAAAACATCATATGACATTATTGACTTCTAAAATCTCAAAAACAAAAAAGTGATGTGAAACAATAAATTGTTGAATAAACTAAAAACCATTTTAAAGGCCCATAATGGTCTAGCTAGGGTAATGGCGTCTGAAATATTCCAATGATCTTCTAAGATTTTAATGTACTCATATTTGTCTTTGATGTTTTTTAATCATCAGTCGTAACTGGAATAAGATCACAATCAAAGTCAGATATCAGTTCTGGAGAATAAGGCACATTAGCTGGAAATTCTTCAAGTCCTAAACTGTGCTTCAACTTGTCAACAAACACTTGTGCTTCATCACAAGTATGTCTGAAGGATAACAAATGTTTTTGGAGACTTTCAAGATTTGGATCCACACCATCTGGTTTTTTTCCAGCATTAGCCTCTCTTGTCTCAAGCAAAATAGCTGTTGCTGTTAAAAATTCACCGTATGCCTTTTCTATTGAGTCCACAATCGCATCCATCTTCTCTCGATCTGCAAAAGTATGATAAACAGACAGTTCAGTGCACAAAGCATTCTGTGGAACGCAGAATCTAGGAAGAGCCTAATAACATAATCACACGCCTCCTTTTTTCTTTATAAAACATGAATTAGTTATGAATTTCGTCGGTAGACTAACATATTGATTTAATAATTCATTGCTAATCCATTATTTAAGAGGATTGACGACAAATATTCATGGTTTAGCGATGAAAATTATCTATAGCCAATTCATGTTCTTTTGGTACTATTCCAAGATAACATCAAAACAATTACCATCATAATTAAAGAGTAATGAGTTGCATTTATTTTAATAATCTAGAAATCTTCAAGGTTCAAATAACATAGAATTAAGAAAACCCTAATAATAAAACCTAGATGCAAGGGCGGCTAAACACTAAAAATAAGGGTTTCAAAATTATAAATCCATCGAAATTAAACGATACGATCTATCCAAACACTATATTATATATACATCCGAAGAGGCGTTCGATTAAACGAAGAACCAAAAGCATTGAGAAGAAGAGTGAAGATGAAGGAGATACATACATAAAAAAAGACGATAGCACACTTGGAAAAAAACAAAATACCCTACCCTAGAATATTAAAAAAATATGTATTTATTGTTACTATTAATTAAAAAAAAAAATTCTAACCCCATTTTTAGTCGTACTGTCAATTAAAAAAATATTAATAAATAAGGAACATGATATGTTTCATAAATTAATAAAAAAGAAAAAAGAATGTTTATTGCTCCAAATCTTTTTTACACATTTAATTTCAAATCAAATTGAACATGGTTTATAAAGAAATTTACACACTGAAACCAATTTCATATCACGCAAATTACAAACCCTAAGAATGAAGAAATTCCTAGAAAAAAAATCAACAAAAAGAATCAAGTTTTACAAACAAAATTCTCACTTTAATGTATGAACTCAAATTTCTAATCTATTATGCAAATAATTAAATGTTTTGTTGATAAAAAAAAAAATAGAAACTACCAGGTCGAATGATGATACTGGAGGCTCCACAGAAATTTCTTAATAGTTTTTCTTTTGTTAGGAAATAATTAGACGTAATTTTATTTATAGTAAAAAAAATTTATCAAATACATATTTGATTGTCCATAAAAATCTAATCATTAAATGCAATTAATTGAATTAGTTTCCTTTTTTAATATACATATTCGATTGTCAATAAAAATTTGATCCGTAAATGCAATTAATTTAATTAATTTCCTTTTTTAATATACATATTCAATTGTCAATAAAAATCTAATCAGTAAACTCAACTAATTGAATTAATTTCCTTTTTTGACTTATCATTTCTACTTTCAATTGTACCTAATTAAAATGACAAAGTGACATTTATACTACATTAGACTATTAAACTAATTTCCTTTTTTGATTTGTCATTTCTTCTTTCAATTCTAACTTTGTAAGGTAGACACTATAGTCTATATAATAAACATGATTATTTTCACTCTTTACAATTTGCACTCTATTTTATTAATTATCATTTTTATAGTGTGTATCGTATTTTTTTCGTATGAGATAAAAATTGAACTTAAGATTTAGGCGAATCAAAAACGATATATGATAAGAAGAATAGGTCAAAAGTGACTCGCCAGAAATAATAGTTACTGTTATCTTCAAAATGTGCTACAAAACTTATTCATGAAAAATTTAAAATTCATACAATTACGATGTCAATAAAATTCACCTAATTCATAAAGTGTGGGTTCGAACACCAAATCAAAACAAAAACAAAAATTAATTATTTTCAAAAGATCCACGATTCTCTTCTTCAATTGTTGCTCAACGGCCAAAATGATTCACTTTATTTCATACGCATTATTAATCTTGTCTACATTAATTAAAGTAAACAATACTATTTAAATTATTCATTATTAATTAATTAGCCACCTCAAATTCACGTGTCTTTGAGCCATGCATGCACATTTACAATTTTAATTGTACATTTGTTAGGGTTAAATAATCTTATTGGAAATGTGATTTCGGATAGGAAAAATGTAAAGGACGAGGATTAACAAGATGAAGAAATTTTGGCCATTTTTAGTAATTTTTGAAAGTTAAATTAAAATTTTGATAATGACAAAATCTGAATGGCCATTTCTTATATTTTTCCCAAATAAAAATTCTAATATACAAGAAGCCGCAGTCTCTAGCCTGCTTCATCGTCCAGCCTGCTTAGGTGGACTCTCTAAAAACCTCTGTGTGCCTATCTCAACTGCTTAATTATATTTCTTCAGTTGCTTCTCCTCCTCTTTTATTACATGCGACCAATCAAAATATTCTATCGACTTTAACGTGCATGCTTCAACTGCTTAATTATATTCCTTCAACTGCTTTTCCTACTCCTTTAATACATGCGGCCCAATCAAAATATTTTGTCAGTTTTGACGTGTCTGCTTCAACTATCTAATTTTTCAATATAATAAGAGTTTGGAGAAGCTGCTGAAGCAGGCAGCTCTGGACGACATGCCTTTTTCAGCTGCCTGCTTCTCCTCCTTTATTACATGCGCCCAATCAAAATATTCTGTCGACTTTGACGTATCTACTTCAGCTGCTTAATTATATTTTTTCAGTTGTTTCTCCTCCTCCTTTACTACATCCGGCCCAATCAAAATATTCCGTCGGCTTTGACGAACCTGCTTCAGTTACTTAATTTTATATTTCTTTAGGTGCCTCAACTATAATTTTACAATATTACCTTTAATAAGAAAGAGGCTACAAAAGCTACTGAAGTAGCCAATCGATGACATACCTGCTTCAGTTACTTGCTTAAGCTGCCTGCTTCTCCTCCTCCTTTATTACATGAAGCCCAATCAAAATTTTCCGTCAACTTTGGCATGTCTACTTCAGCTACTTAATTATATTCATTCGGTTGCTTCTCCTCCTCCTTTATTACATGCGGCCAAATCAAAATATTCCGTCGACTTTGATATGCCTGCTTCGGCTAATTAATTTTATATTTTTTTTAGATGCTTCAACTATAATTTTATAATATTACTCCTAACAAGACATTTTATTGGGCCGGCACTGACGCGGGCACTTAATGTCTAGTGTTAATAATGTGCTTGAGTGTGACTTGCGAAATTTCTTCTTCCAAATCCAAAAACTAGGAAAACACTTATGTTGGCCCAATAATGTTGTTTCCTTTCGGGATTTTATAAAAATAATAACAACAAAACAAAAATACTAGGATCATTAAACTAACCAAAAGAAAAAAAATTAATAATCACTCAACTATAAATTTTTCTCTTAAAAAAATCATTTAACTTTGTTTTTTTAAACTCGAAAATCATTTGACTATGAATTTTTCTCTTAAAAATTACTTGATTTTGATTTTTAACCCCAAAATTACACAATTATGAAAGTTTGAAATATTTATTTAAAACTAAAATTTAAAAAAAAAACTCTATTTAAATCATTTTAGTGACCGTTCCACTAAAAATAGGGGAAACTATACAAATTGAACCTATTAGGCAAAGTATTTAGAGATAATTTCAAATATATACAATAAACTAGTTAATTTACAACAAATATAGTCCTCTTTTATTTATATAAAAAACAGTCAAAAATCGTACAAAACATACATGACTATACAATATAACTTGTCAAAAGTCAAAGAAAGTGTACACTGGCATTGTATTATCTATATATACGTTGTACACTGAATATACATTACGATACACTAAAAAATTGAATATAGTTTGACAATACATGAAATATAGACTGACTATACTGCTTATACAACAAACGACTATTTTTTTGGTAAATATTTTAGCCAAATAGCCATGCGCTGTAATTGTTCCTATTTATCAGACTCAATCCAATATATTTATCCTGATTGGACCCACAACCCAAAATATTTTCTGACTACCCTCACAACTTCTTCATCCTTGATACTATCGGAGTATCTATATACTCTGGTATCAAACAATAATTGAGCAGTCTTTTCACTCAAGCACTATACGTTTCTCCTTGATGCCATCAAGATATATATACTCTAATGGTATCAAAGAGTAAATGAGTAGTATTTTCACTAAATTGTTGTTTCTTCATCCTTGATATAATCAAATTATATATATAAATAGTATTAAGCCATAATTGAGCAGTCTTTTCATCAAAGCACCGTATGTTCCTCCTTGATGCCAGCAAAGCTTATATACTAATAATATCAAGGAATAATTGAGTTTTATTTTCACCGAAGCATTACTTTTTCCTTTTTGATATAATCAAAGTAGTATATATACACTTGATGGTATCAAATACTAATTTAGTAGCATTTTCCTCTTCTGCCTTGTTTTCGTTAGAGTATGTATATACTCTAATGTTATCAAACGCTCGAATACTTAAAAACAGAGGAATATGAAAGTAAGGAGATAACCCCTTGTAAAAATAAAGAGGAATAGAAAATTTTATCAAAAAATCAATCAGATAGATTGAGTCATTTTATAAGTAAAACTTTCATAGTAGAGTGATTTTTTAGTTAAAAATTAAAGTTGAGTAACTTTCTGGGAGAAAAACTCATTGTTGAGTGATTTTTAGGTTAAAAATCAGAGTTGGATGAGTTTTTAAGACAAAAATTCATCGTTAAGTAGCCATCGAGATATTATCTCAATGAAATTTTACTTATGTATAACAAAAAAGTCTAGGAACTATCTTTTGCAACCAATATAAGCTACTCAACTAGAGTTATCAAGAAAAAAATATATATGAAACTTCTGTGATACTCAAGTCATTGTTGTCACTTTATACTCTACACACACTAGACTATAGTTAAATGGAAAAAAGGTTGGAAGAACAAGTAACCTTTGTTGTCACTATGGTGCAATAAAATTTGTACTTTTTGTTGTGCTTATGTCATGAAGTTAAAGTAGAAACTACAAGGTGGTTTCCTCAACATTTGGACTCATTTGTTGCCTATGATAACTTCTGTTACACTTGTGAGTTCTTGAGCTTCATATATAAATATAAAAACTTTGTGAATTTTGCTATGTGAAGCCAGAGAGCAAGGCTGTGCAGAATGGGGATCAAAGTTCTTCTTGCAGCAATTCTGATATGGGATTTGATCTGCGGTTTAGGCTTTAACGTAAACGCTCATGATAATATGGTTAGGATTGAGCTAAAAAGGCAATCTTTGTTCCTCGATAACATACGGGATTCAAGAATCTATGTTAAAGATTTGAGGGGTTCCAATAGAAACTTGGCTTCTTCCGATGAACAGATAGTTTACCTAAAAAATTATCGCGATGTCCAGTACTTAGGGGAGATTGGTATCGGTACACCGCCTCAACACTTCACTCTTGTGTTTGATACTGGAAGTTCCAATCTTTGGATACCATCTTCGAAATGCTACTTCTCGGTTAGTCTTGTGAAGTAGTTGTGGATTTACACATTTCATAACATGAAACTATGTTTTCAAATGATCAATTTTCTATGCAGATTGCATGTTATCTTCGTTCCACATACAAATCAAGACTTTCAAATACATATACGAAAATTGGTAGCTACTCAATGGACCTTAAGAATTTCATTTTGGTTAAATGCTTCATTGATTTTTACAATCCTGATCGTGTTTACGAGTGCTTTTTATGACAGGGAAGCGTTGCAAAATCCCTTTTGGCACCAGATCAGTGCATGGATTCTTCAGCCAAGACGATACAGAAGTTGGAGGTGCTGTAGTAAAGCAGCAGGTGCCATCTTGTTTCTTTGCAGCTGAAGTTCTAGATATATTTTCAAGTTACCGTTGAATAAAACTATTATAACAGGTTTTCACTGAGGTAACTAGGGAGGGATATTTCACATTCTTGAATGCCCGATTCGATGGAGTACTAGGACTTGGATTCCAGGGCTCAGATTCAAAGAATGTCACACCAATATGGTAAGTAATATCTGTTTTTGGCATAGTAGCTTATGTTTTCGGACATTAACTTAGCGCGACAATTTCAGGCAAAACATGCTGCTTCAGGAACTAGTTTCAAAGTCACTCTTCTCATTCTGGCTAAATCGAGATCCTACGTCTAGTATAGCTGGTGAAATTCTCTTCGGAGGCATGGATTGGACTCATTTCAGGGGTATACATTCATTTGTCCCAGTTACTAACAATGGTTACTGGGAGGTAAATAACAATGTTCTATAGAACTTTATTTGTATCATCTAGTTTTTTCCTGAACAAACTGACCTTTTTCGATTGTTCTAGATTGAGATAGGGGATGTTTCAATAGGAAACAATTCAACAGGTAATATGACTTACAATTTAGATATAATGCATCTTAATTCTTATACATTTCTAGTGTAATTTTTCTTTCTTTTCCCTCACAGAAATTTGTAAGTATGGCTGTCCAGCTATTGTGGATACTGGTTCATCTTTTATTGCTGGTCCAACTGTATGTATTTACACCTATCTTGAATTTACTTCTCATTTTCAAGAATCTGTTTCTGCTCAACAGTCGTTATTTAACCTCATTTCAGACCATTTTAACTCAAATAAATCATGCTATTGGAGCTGAAGGAGTTGTTAGTTCGCAATGCAAAAAAGTTGTCTCGGATTTTGGGACTCCAATCTGGGAACGGTTGATTGAAGGGGCAAGTTCTTTCATCGATTTGCAACATAGAATTTTCGGTGTCTCTTCTTTTGATCTCATCTTTTTTATCTCCTGCAGTTACATCCAGATACTATTTGCCAAAGACTCAATATCTGTCCATCTAATCAGACATTTGGTGCAAGGTTAGAACTTTCAGATTCTTTACTTTCATCTCGACTCATGTCTAATCAAGAACATGATCTAAAACATTTCTAAATATATTCTGTCATGAACCCTGAATGACAAATCGCAGTTCATCAAACGATCCTTTATGCAACTTTTGTGAGATGGTAGTGTTCTGGGTAGAAGTAGAGATTAGGAAAGAGAGATCAAAACACTGGGCACTTCAATATGCTAGTCAGGTAAGGTTTTTCTTTAACAGTGTGACAGTTCTGTTATTTCCGAATTCTTGTTAGTTTTTAGCAGATGTTTTCACTAATACATATAATTTTTGTGGTGAAGCTGTGTGAGAAGCTACCTAATCCTGGGGGGAAATCATTTATCAACTGTGATGTCCTTTCCCTGCCACCTATAACATTTACCATTGGGAACAAGTCTTTCCCCCTTACTCCGGATCAGGTTTTTTTCGTTATCTGAATCTATTCCTTCCTCTTCGAGATTTTCTTTCCAATGTAACAACAGTTAAATGCATACTTTCATTTGAGTGTATGTCTGTTGTGTTAGTTTTAGGATATATCTAAAGTTATGAAGATTACATAGGTAGATGATAGACGATACCAACAAAATAGTGGAGGTTAATATAATTTGGAGGAAGATGATACTCAATCTACTTGTCACCAAAAAGAGAAAGGCGGATATTTGAGATGCATGAAGCATCTCGCGTTCATGCACGGTCAGGGGAAGGGATGCGCCCCTAGGGGGTGTACCAGATGCAAATATAAGTAGCTGATTCTATGACTCGAACCCATGAGATATAGGTCACATGCCGACTATTTTATCGTTGTGCTAAGCTCTAAGGATCCCCTTCTGATTGATTCTGCAGATGTAGAAAGAACAAAATAGTACCAAGTTCAACTGCAGTAATTACCTAGCAACTTAACTATCTGTTCTTCTTTTTCTTGTCGATGTATACTAGTTGATAAATGACGTCCCATTAAAGGATTCAAGAATGAGATTTCTGAGAAAGCTGGAAATAGTTATCAATTGCTCCTAACGTCCAAATTTATCATACTGTTTCAAGAGCTTCTCTTCGCATTAAGTTTGCTTCCACGACTTGAACTAATGTTCCAGTAATGTTCATTCAAATTAGATCAGAAACCTTAGGATCAGTTTTTAGGCATATATTAACATGTTATAGATTTGAGGGTCATCTAGGTTATTATGAATTCAAGACTGTATGCTTCAATAAAATTGGTACACTAAACGGATTCTTTTAAGTGAATTGATCTAATCGCAACTTTAAAGCCAACCAAACTACTCTTTTCTTTTACTCCTAGGTGCATAAGAGAAGCATGATAACTTCTTATCAAACACTAGTTGTCAATACTTCTTTGTTTTTTTCTTTTCACTTACTATTTTCCTCTGTGAATTTCTATAACAGTATGTTATCAGAGTTGATGACCACCTAGGCGTTCGCTGTCTCAGTGGATTTACAGCTTTAAATGTGCATCCTCGACGTCCCCTCTGGTAAGATCATTGTTAGTTTTCATGAGTTAGTATCTGCTTTATCAGAAATAACCACTCAAGGTAGGCCAGAGGAGTAAGGTCTTTGTACACTCTAGCCTCCTCCGACCCCACTCGTCCCTTGCCACATAACATCCACATGTATGATATGTTAAAGATTCTACTTTTGCAGGGTTCTTGGAAATGCATTCATGAGAGCCTACCACACAGTTTTTGATTTTGGCAATTCACAAATTGGATTTGCGGAAAGTGCTTAAGAGTGGCTTCAGAGAGTTGAGAGAAAGTTACTCAGAAGACATTGCATGTACTAATTTTTATTTGGTTTAATTTTCCAACTTGGTTTTTCTTTTGAGGGCAGTGAAAGTCTAGTGTTGTGAATAAAACTGCTACTCTCTATTTCTACTCCTTTGCCCCTTCCTGGATTCGATATATAGCGAGAGCTTAGTGCACTGGCTACTGTTATTCTTCAGTCCGTTTGTCACACTCTATGTGTCCTTCATGTTGATGAATACTGGACACTGAAAATTTGCTTTGGGAATATTTATTTCTGATATCATAATTTACTTTTTGCTTTTTTAGGCGGTTGAAACTTTTCTTTAACCAAAGATTAGTGTATTAAGCTGACCTTTATTTGTTCTTTGGCATGATAAAACAATATCACTGCAACAGTATAGTATTAAGACATATGCCCTCAAAACTTTGTAATAAACCACTAAAAGTAAGTACATATCTCACGCAAATATCGAATTAATATATATATATAATTATATAAATAGTTCATATTTATTACCAAAAAAATTTGTAATTAGTCACTAAGTACACATCTCATGCAAATACCGAATTTAGATGTTGAACTTTAACTACCTTTTTCTTGATTGAAATGTCTTTTTGTTTAATTGATTAGCAAAGGAAGTTGCTTCCACTTTCTTTTTAATATATGTTTTCACATGTATAAGAGGTTAGTATAATATAGTTGGAATGATATTTTAAAAGTCGAAATCATAATTCTTTATTATAAGAGTATATGTTTGTCGAAGTCAAACAAATTAAAATTGTCAATTTATCATGTTGCAAAACACCATTGAACTTATAAATATCAAGCCACACCAAATTAATTTGATATGATAATAAAATAATATTCTTTATCAATCAAAGATTAAAATAATGAATAAAGTTTCAAATACTGTATCATATCATATCATATCATGTCCACTCCTGAATATGATGAAAGCAAGATATGATCATAGAAATAACTTGAGATAAAAAACAAAGAAAAAACTACATAATGAGTAAAAATCTCTGTCATATCTAATAAATTTCACTATACTTTAAATTAATTATATAATCTCTCGCTTGCTTTCCTCCGCTTCTCTCATGCGCTCTCTCTTTCCCCCTCTTTTTGTTTCCCCATCGCCTCTCTCCCCTCTTCATCCTCCTCCTCCTCCTCTTTCTAATCAGTACATAGAGGCAATCAAGGTACATATTTTGGTATCATGTACATGTATCTATACATGAATATATTGATGAATGTATATATCACAAATTAGATATTTAATATTAAACATATTACTGAAGTTGTTATTAATACACTAGATGAAACTGATTATCGAATACATCAAATTAAATTGATTTATACATAAAGATATGAAATTATGAAACTTAGATACATTATGAAATACAAATATTAAAAAGTAATGAAATGCGGGAACGAGCGAAAGAGGAAAGAAGGCAAATATATTCGCTAGATATATATATTTAAAAGTAAATTAAATAAAATATGTAATTATTAAAAATATCAATAGTCTTGATTTGTTTATATCAATACTAATGTGCTTTATGAACTTTACTCGGAAACAATTAAACAAATAAGGATAATTTGATTTACTAACACAAAACTATTTTTGTAAGGAATATTTATTGCACAAAGACGTACGGACCAACGGAGAAAAGTAGAAAAAGAAGTAAACAAACAACCAACCTAACAAAACGACGTCGATTTGCACAACACGTTACCTACCAATCACCCCGGCACCCCCTCCCCCCACCCCACTCTCCCGGCTCTCTCGCAAAATTTCCGAAAACGAATTCAATTTCTCACTGAACTAAAAGGAGAAGAAAGTGAAAATCATCGTCAGCGCCGGAGATGGGAACGAGAACTGGAGACGGAATTAGACGGTCAAAGGTCTTCGCTTTGGTAGCGATTTTACTATTCAGTTTCGTGAACGACATATCGGCGTTATCGGTAACAGTGAACGACGAGGAATGCGTGTACGAGTACGTTCTCTATGAAAACGATACGATTTCTGGAAACTTCGTCGTCGTAGATCATGACATCTTCTGGAGCTCCGATCATCCAGGCATCGATTTCACTGTATGATTTTTTATTATTCTATGCTTAATTGTGCAATTTTTCAGTATCGATTTATGCATTACCTATGAGCTCTTTATGGATCCACTTTTAAATTTGCTTTTAGATGTGCGTTATTTTTTCTCGTGTCTGTTTATGATTTTGCTCTTTGGAATTTTGTATAGATTTTGATAGATAACAATCATAAGAAATGTTGCATGTATAATTCCTCATAGAAATGTTTATACTGATTCTCTTGATGAAATTGCTGTTGACATTTTGTTTATCTACAAATGAATTGCTCTTAAAATTGAGAGAGAGAAATCCTCTTTTTAAAATGTAATTTAAGGTCTAAAACTGAATTCATCTTTTAAGCGGACATCTGAAAGAGAATAGTTTTCTATAAAAGTTAATTTTTAGTATTCAATATGGTAAAATAGCTTATTTCCTCCTTAGTATGATGCTATAAAATCCTTGAGTTGGTCTGAATTGTGTGCTTCAATGACTGGATTTTCCGCTACGTACTGCCAGCAATTGTTTCTTATTCAGAAATTAGTGGCACTTCTGCTGCTCATTATTTGCACTTGTCAACCATCCCACAGTACAAAAAAAAGCCTTTCAACCATTTTAATTTAGACGAAATAGTGAAAAATCAATCAATTAACCATACCTTGATATCAATTTCATTGAGGGTTGTCTATATGATCCCCTATATGGATTTCGCTTCATTGAGGTTGATGTCACTCCAATAATAAACGATTTTCCTTTTAATGCAAATAGTGAAAAATACTGAGAAGATTGTTTTATGTCCTTAAAGTTTTTATGATTTCCAAATTTCTCCTCTCATAGCTATGTTCTAACCGCCGAATAGCTTGATAGCACCTTTGGCTGACCAATGAGTATTGGAGATATGCCTGATTACAAGTCCTAAATTCATCACAGAGCTATCTCGTTTGGTACCAGAGCCAAACAAAATTAAGCTTCAGAGAATTAGCCAAGTGCTTGGATTAGCTCTTCTATATTTCCTGTTCAAATCTATGTATAATCTTTTCTGAATGAATTAGTCATTGCCTTTGACTATCAAGTAACGTAATTGACCCTTTTGCCTTGCTGTTTTAGACAGACCCTTTGTATTTCTCATCTTACATGCATCAGTTTATCCATCATCTATATATTGGAGCTATCATTGCTGAACCTAGATTGAGGCATTTTACTTCATGGACTTGGTTTTGCTCAATCGGAGGCTTGAGTAGTCCATGTAATTTCCTTGAGAAATTTCACCAACGGCTTGCTACAGAGCACCATGCTCCTCTGTCATCTTCAATGGCTGAACCTAATTTAACTTGGAGATATCTTATCTCTATTGTAAAAGTTAAACTTCTCTTATTCCGATGCTTGGCTAGATTCATTGTCATTATGAGAAATCTCATTCATAAACCTAAAATCTTTGTTTCAAATACCACAGGCCACCATTCATAACTTCTGAAATTATCCTCCAATCATACAACCTCCAGATGCTTCTACGTGACCTTTATTTCATAATGAGAAATCTTATGCAGAAGCTTAAATCCGTGTTTCAAATACCACGGGCTGCCATTCATAACTTCTGAACTATCCTCCAATTGTACAACCCTTGCATCCTACTACCTGACCTTTTTTCTTCTTCTTTTCTCCTGCACCCATTTCAACATGCATGAATAACCACTAGCCTTCTCTTTGCAAACTCGCATATAAGCCCCATTCCACTCAATCAGCCCTATCACTGAGGTAGTATTGTTAAAGGCTTGCTAAGGCGGACTTAAGCTTGAAGCAAGATGCAAAATACACTATGTGCCTCGTCTCTCTTAGGTGGTGCATCAGCCAACAGTACTAGCACCAAGTCACTAAGCTGTGCACCTCATCTTGATGGGGGGTTGGTCTGGAAGGGCGTGTCAGTAAACGATAAATGTTAATTCTAATTATAATTTTTTTTCATTTCTTATTTAATTTGTTGTAAGTTATATTCTTGAATTACATATTTAATTTTTATCTTTTCCTTAATTTGCGCCTCTGGGTAAAGTAAGAGATGCTCCATCACCAGAAATTTTGGTCTTTGTTTGGTGGTGATGACGAGTCATGGTAATCCAGCACATTCTAATATCAAAAACTTTTTATTAGACAAGAAACAGACTGCTTCCACATCTTTACCATGTCCATTGTCTGCAATTGACATGACTACTAATGGAAGTTTATTTAGTAAAGAAAGATGTAACTTGTTGTTAGTATGTTCTTTGCTTCTGTTCTCTGCAACCTCTTAGTGAAAAAGAAATGGTTAACTTTCTTATCAAGTCTTGTTACTCGCAGGTGACAGGACCTGGAGAAAACGTTGTACACACAATGAAGGGAACATCTGGGAATAAATTTGAGTTTAAGGCCCCTCGTAGTGGGATGTACAAGTTTTGTTTTAAGAATCCTTATTCAACACCAGAAACTGTCTCTTTCTACATACATATTGGACACATTCCCAA
>DF357278.1:29153-63453 GCA_000787875.1 Solanum virginianum | reverse complement strand
CAATGAGCACGACCTTGCCAAAGATGGTTTGTCTTATTTGCCGTATTAGTGTCTTATCATTTATATTTTTAGAAATATCAATTTCTGCTATCTACATAAATTTGGTTCCATGAGTAAGATAAGGCATAGATTCCTTATATACACCTGTAGCTGTGGAGGCTGTTACGTATTATATTAGTTGTCTGATATATTCTTATATGTATTGCTGGGATAGTGAGATATTTTGTATTATGTTTCTTAACTGATATGTTCTTTATGTATTGCTAGGATTAGCGGGCAGATTATTATGTTTCCTACTCGTCCATTCTCTTTCTTCATTGAGCACTTACCAACTTTTGTGCAGAACAGTTGGACCCCATCAATGTGAAAATTTCTGAACTAAGAGAGGCATTGGAGTCTGTTACTTCAGAGCAGAAATACCTAAGAGCACGTGATGCCCGTCATCGTCATAGTAAGACTCTATTCTTGTCCCTCAATAAGGACTTTATGTTATCTTATAGGAATGGATATAAGTGGAATGGTTTTCCTTTCTACTACAATGCGGAACATCATTTATTCGGTTAATGCTTTGCTGGCATTGAGACCGGGTATTTCACAAAACCTGGATTGGTGGATTTACTTTTAAATGATTTACTGCCAGCAGTAGGGAAACGTCTATTTTACATTTGAACCAACTAATGCTAATTCTGAAGATGGTTGCTGAAAAAGATGGACCTTGTGATGATTTTAACCACAGTGGATTTCTTAGTGAGGCACATCATTCTCTAAGGACATAATGCAATATCAGATGTCAAACTGATTTGAGCTTATTGTAGGCTTCATTAAATATTGCTAGGTATTAATTCGTGGAGACTTTTAGCTCTAGTTTGTGGTATACAGACAGGTTAATAGCTTTTAAATAGTACTGCAAGCAATCTAAATTTTCTGCTGCACTCTAGGAGTCGATCTAATTCCCAAGAATTTTTGTACTCTTTCCTATGTGTCTTCGTTCCGCATGAAATAATGGAAACGCAATGAGAAGTTAAGGCTTAAAACTTTATCAACATCCCATCTGGAAATAGTTAAGTGAAGTTCCTTTATTTATACAAAATTATCAAAAAATTTCATTGGTGGGTATTCTGGATATCTGCCTTCTTCTGTACCTTACTAATGTTTTTGGCGCAATATTCACTTATTATGATGGACGTAAAATCTCCCTGTAGCTTCTTTCAGTTTGCCTTTTAATCATTCGCGATGAGGTTATGACTCTTGAATAAATAAGAGCTTTTGCCTCATCATGCCAACTACTGCTTATCTCATGTGTGTTATTCTGGTGCAGCTAACGAGAGCACACAGAAGCGTGTTATATTTTACACAATTGGAGAGTATTTGCTGCTTATATTAGCAAGCGGGCTTCAGGTAGTGTATATTAGACGTCTGTTCAGCAAGTCAGTTGGCTATAACCGGGTTTGACAAATTCATGAAATTTCTTGTCTCTGGAACTTGAAAGAGTTATTTTGTTTAATAGTTGAAATCTAGTTTTAAAATAGTCTTTCTGTAGCTTGTGATTCTAAATTATTTGAAAAGGGTTCTCTTTATTCTCAAAATCTGGCTTAACTTTCTGAGCTTGATGCATGAAATTGGTTATTATTTCAAGGTAGACTGATTTCAAATAGTGATTTATGAAACATCCTCTTGAAAATGGATGTTGCTGTTGTGGTAATTTGTTCAAATTTTGTGTAGTATTGGACAAATGGATTGTTTTTTTCTTTTTTCATGTCCCATATTTTAATTGATTTGCTAGTGTGTATACATGTTTGAACACGTTGTGCTTCATTTGCGTACATATTTGAACTCTTTTGAGAATTAGTTTGACTTCATTTAGATGAAATGCAACTAAAAAACAAAATGAAATCACCATTGGAAAAAAGAGTTCTTTTAGGTGAAATTTATTAAAAAAATTAACGAAATGGGTGAAAAAAGATTGTACTAAAAGGGTAACAACAAATTTAAACTAATCTTCTTATGTGTAGTCATCCATAGCAATTAAGTTATTTTGCGAGATATAAAATGTATAATTTTTTATATCATAAAACATTTCACAAATTCTATTTTAACAACAAAATTGATCATTAAAGAACAAAAATTAAGGATAAAACGTGCAATTTTACGTCTTTTAGGTGATCATATATTTGTACAAAAATTTTATGCCACTCTATTAATGCAACACCTGTCCCTCTCCTCTTTTTTGTCTTTTTCTTTTGTCCGTCCTTTGTAGAATGGTCCAGACCATGACAATAATTTGGACTCCACCAAGGAAAAGGCATTTCATTTCCCTTTCCTTTTTTACTTTTATTTTTGTGCACGGAATAGGCATTTTGTCTAGAAAAATCTTGTACTCTGCTAGTGTGTTCTCTACGAAAGAAATATTTTTTTTAAAAGATAAATGACTTGTTCCGTGCGTACATCCTATGAGGTAGTGGTAAGATCTGCGTACATTCTACCCTCCTCAGACTTCACTTGTGAAATTTTACTGGATATGTTATTGTTGTTGTATAAATGACTTGTTGTTAAGAGATCATTTGATAGGTGGGCTGAAGTAAGTTGTGAAGATAGTAAGTTATGAAGATAGTAAGTTATATAATAATATCACATTTGGTAGTTTGGTATACATATTATCTAAAAGAGATAGTTTCACCTATCTTTGATTTATTATTTAGAAAAATAGAATGGAGTCTTGTATCTGAAGCCTTGTCTGATAAAAAGATATTATCTAAATTTAATAAGTTTTACGAAGTGATGATTAGACCAATTATATTATATAGGATATACTTATAACTAATCAAAAGCTCTTACATTCAGAAGATGAAAGTAGGGAGATGAGATGATGTATAGGTATAAATTTAACAAGATGAAGATGACATACAAGATGCATAAAGTAGAGTTGAAATGGCTGAAGCATGTGATAAGAAAATATACAAATATCCCAATGCGAAGGTGTAAGAGTTTGGGTATGAATGAATTTTAGAAAAGATAGATATAAATTTTAAAAAATATTAGAAAAAATTAATTAAACATAACATAATTGCATCTTACTAAAGGTACGACTTTAAAATATTTACATATAGAATCATAAAAAACAAGTGAGTGAAAAAAATAGAAAAAAAGGTGAAAATAAGATTTATTACAAGGATGAAACTGACACAATAAGATAGAACGACAATTAAAAATTTTGTTTTCTTTCTTCCCCTAAAATGGTCATTTTTCGTTTTTCAAAAAATTCGTTTTACTAAAAAAATATTTTTTTTCAAAACTTTTTACTAATATATATATATATATATATAGATATATAATGAAGACTTTTTTTGAAAAAAAATATATATTTCCCCCCACCTAGAAAGAAAAATGGCTCCACGTATTATGTGTCATCATGTCAGACTTACATTGGTTGTATTCCCATCGTCTCAAATTAATTGAATTTTTAAGAATTTTTTCAACGTTTAAAATAGTTAAATTTTTCAAAATTTAAGATGAATATTTGAAACTTTTTTCATATTTGCCCTTTCATTTATTGAACTTTTATATTTTTTAAGAAATAATTACACTATATATTTATGATTACAAAGAACAATAATAAAAAATATGATTTAAAGTTTTTTTTTTAATATTTTTCTTAATATATGTGTATTATTTTGCAAATTCAATTAATGGAACAGAGAGAAGAGATAGTAATAAATTGCCTTGAAAATAGAGTTATTAATAGTAATAATCCAAAATTAACATAAATATTAGTACTAAGATTTTAATATTTTGTCAGTAACTGTCTCATGTCCACGCAATCAGTGCTACTTTGGATAAGTTATAAACTTGAAGTTACGAAAATACCCCTATAATATTTCAGGATAAAGTATTGACTGTGTCATATTTTCAACTTCCTGACGTGCTTATGAGTAGGACATTTTTAATAAATAATTCCCACTTTTGGGGATTTTTTTTTAATTATTATTATTATTATTATTATTATATTTTTTCGATTAAGGGATTAACTAATATAATGTTTTGAAGATCCCCACTAACAAAAATAAATTAATTAGTTAATCACCGACACTAATTACGTGGGTTTGTTTTGGTTGGAGCAAGAGGAAAGATTAGTCTGATTCATGCACTATTACTTACTAATGATACAATAATAATAACTTTAGTATAGTTTTATGAGTAAAATTTAAAATATATATATATATATATATAGTGTACGTGTAAATTTTATTTTATAAAGATAAAAAAAATATTTTTTAAAGATATTCAATTCAAATAAAGAAAAAATATTTTCTTCCTGAAAAATATGTGCTAAGAGAATAATATTCAAATTTAGGTCAAACTTTTAAAAAGAAAAATATAATGTGTATATATTCATAGCTAATAATTATAATTATTGTATTTTGGTTTGAGATTAATAAATATTTATATATTATTTGAAAATTAGATTAGTTGAAATTATTATGTTTAATTGTTTATGTATAATTGGTTTAACTATTTCAGCTTAAACTCGATTTTGTAGTAAATTTGAACTCATTACACTTTTACGACTTAGAAAACAAAATGAATGTGTGTTAATTAAGTTAATCATGAAGCGGACGGAATTAATTTTTTTATTAAGATGATTCAAAATATGAAGTGTAAATGCACAAAGAAGATGAAAAGATTTAATATTTAACTGTGTATAAACAACAAATCGTCAATGAATATGATGCTATGAATGAAATTATCTATTTTTTAATTAATATCTCGATTTTTGAGTTCTAAATATAAAAAAGTCATATATATTATAACGAATGATGTCAATATGAATTTAAATTAATCAAATTTCAATACGAATATCTGTTAACAAATCACATAGATAAAAGCAAAATTTGACCATATAAATTCTTGATTTTCTTTTCATATTTAAAAAGAATCTCGATCATTGTATACTAGTGGTTGGAAAAAAAAAAGTACACTAGTTTTATTTTGTCAAGGAAGGGTATTTCTGTCATTTTACAAAAGACAACCTCCACTGCAAACTATTTCAACCCCATTGATCACCATTTTTTCTCATCTCTCAGAAAACCAAAAAAAATCACTGAGAATTTTTCGATCATCCAAAAATGTTAGCAGTTTTTGAGAAATCTGTGGCTAAAAGCCCAGAAGCCCTTCATATTCCTAACAATGACGGTGCAGTTTCTGCACTGAAAGATGGTTTTTTGGCACAGCGTTTCGCCTCTGCCCATTCTGGTTCAGTTATCATCAACCTTGGTTCTGCTGGATTCTTGTCTTACTCTTCTGAAAGACAAAACCCTCTTCTTCCCAGGTTCTAATTTTATCAAATCTAGTTAGCCCCATTTTTTCTTTGATCTGAAATTTGGAGTGATTCCATTTTGGTACAGTAGAGGGAAAACAACATCACATCTTCGTTTTGGTTTTAAAGCTTTTAGTTGATTGTTTGATTAATTCACAACATGTTGACTTTGTGTTCGATCCCATGTTTAAATTTCTACCCATTTTCTGGAATCTGCTTCTGTCTAAAACGACGATCTGTTTTATTAACAGTTGATTTTGTCTTCTTTGTGTTGCTTTCATATCTGTTAGTTATTATTAACTTTGGATCCAGCGATGGTGTTTCTGGGGTTTGGACAAAAAATAATCATCATACAAACTGTTTGGAAATGCTTTATTTAAGCCGAGTGTCCACCGGAAACAATCTCTCGATGATGTTTATGGGTTAGGAATAAGGTCTGCGTACACTCTAATCTCCCCAGATTTCACTTATGGGATTACACTATGTATGTTGTTGTTGATGTTGTGATAATCATCATTAAGTTGCTGTTTTAGGAATAAGGTCTGCGTGCACTCTAGACTCTCTTCGGATTATGTCATGTTAGAGGAACCTAGTACTTCACTTGTAAATTAGTTTCCACCATTATAGGATGCATGATCTATAGTTTCTAGCTAAGAGTAGGAGCCAATGCGAATAGATTAATTTGATCTTTAAGAATTTAGTTTTATTGATTCTCACCAAATCACATTTTCTATATACATCTTCAGCCTGAGAATAATGCCATTCTAGTTGACTATCAAACTTATTTTTGATAGTAATGTTATCTAACCGATCTTAATATAAATTTTACGAGTGCGATTTTGGAATTCGGAAGTTAAATGCTGAAGGTGGGGTTGATGAAGTTTCTGGCTCCAGAAGAAAAGCCTCAACTAGAGATTGTTGAGGCTGTCGTTGGGCCTTTTATTGGAGGAAAAATCACGGAAGTCAAGCATATGAATGGCTTTGCTTCCACAAGAAAAGATTGTTGAGACTGTCATTGGACCTTTTATTGGAGGAGAAATCAAAGGAGTCAAGCATATGAATGGCTTTACTTCCATGTTGGAGGTCTCAAGTTCGAAACTTTTTGCCAACAAAAAGCAAAGGGTTTGCCTTCTGGTTCGAGCTTGTCGCACTGGAGTTGCCTAGTGCGGTTACCTCTCCTATGTGGTTTGCGAGCTATTGCATAGGAGTGGGGTATACCCCTGTGTGCACCCGAAAGGGTTGCGGTTGCGGTTGTGGATTCTCCTTGTCATAAAAAAAGCATATGAATGGCTTTACTCGTGCTTCTTTGTCTTGGTTCAGTTAGCATGTTTGCCTTCATTTTAGATAGAAACCTTGAAGCAGCTTTAGGTAAACATAATGTGGAAAGTGCAAGCCACATATTTTTTTTTGCCTTATTTCATTTTTGGGAGACAAAGAAGAGGGAACATTCTTGGGACTTAGAACAGTCCAGCAACTTTGTTAAGTGTTTTTGCATGCCATTTATATCGAACGGTTTGAATTTGTAAAACGGATAAAGTTAATTGGATGATTGCACGCTGATATTATTACTGCATTGTCTCTTGTAGGTTGTTCGCTGTTGTGGATGACATTTTCTGCATGTTTCAAGGCCACATCGAGAATGTAGCACATCTTAAGCAACAGTATGGGTTAAACAAGACAGCGAACGAAGTGATCATTGTCATTGAGGCTTACAGGACTTTGAGAGATAGAGGTCCTTATCCTCCAGATCAAGTTGTGAAAGATATTCAGGGAAAGTTTGCATTTGTTCTTTATGATAACTCTTCAAAGAGTACCTTTCTAGCTTCTGTAAGTTTTCTTTATCACCTAATCTTGATCTTGACTTAGTTTTGCTATTCTCGATCGTGGCTTAAATGTGCAAGTTTTGTTGTTATAGGATGTTGATGGAAGTGTGCCCTTCTTCTGGGGTACTGATTCTGAAGGCCACCTTGTTCTCTCAGATGATGCTGACATTGTGAAGCAAGGCTGTGGGAAATCCTTTGCCCCATTTCCCAAAGGTAACGTCGATGAACTTCTTGTTTTGTAGGGGAAGGTCGTGGAACCTAATAATTGTACATAGTATTTATTTTTGTTTTTCGACAAGTGTAAGAGAACTTCTAAGGACAAGGAAAAACAAGGGGAAAACTCATCCATAGGGCAATTGAAACTGAAAAACATGCTCTTTGCAGACCAAACCCCATATTGAAATCGAATGATTGGATATTTTTCAGTTCCACCAAGACCACTTTTATTTTTGCAAAGAACTATCTTTGTATAACTTTTCATTTTCTTTTCTCTGGGTGACGAAGAGGGATAAGCTATTCATAAATTAATCAAATGGGATGGGATCCATATGCTCAGGTCGACACATGACGTTACTACCTCTGTATTGGTTCTGTGTCATATGCTTCTCATACTCTACCACCTTCTTGAAATTGGTTTTCCCGTCCACCCTTAAGTAGCATTTCTGGATTTAATTCTACAACAGCTTGTGTTTTATGTTTGTTCTTTATTTCTTTTCCAAGATCCCTGTTTTCTGCTGATCTACTTTTATATCTCTTACAGAATACTTAATGTTGTATTGTCTTGTTTGCTACTTCAGGGTGCTTTTTCACGTCTTCTGGTGGTTTGAGGAGTTATGAGCACCCCCGTAATGAGTTGAAAGCAGTACCTAGAGTGGACAGCTCAGGCGAGATGTGCGGTGCAAATTTTAAGGTGGATGCAGAGTCTAAGAAAGCGGATTCAGGCATGCCTAGAGTGGGTAGTGCTGCTAACTGGTCCCAACACTACTAAGCTGATTACTGTTTCCATCACCATGAAGGCTTCGTTATTTGTTGGCCTTCTATCTATTATTGCCAACTCTTTCTTTTATCAACTAGTTTAGTTGATAACTTATCTATTGCAAGGAGCTTTATGGTCTGTAGAGAAATGTTAAAAACGAGGAAAGATATTTCATATGACTTCTAATGCATGTGATTCTCTACGCACACCGAACTTTGGCCATTTTCTTGGCTGTAAGACACCTACTTTAAATAACAGTCTTTGATACAAGGGCTTTGCTTATCTTGTATGCGTATTCGGTGCTTCCCTTTTCCTTTACCCTTGCATTTTCCATGTTTCAGATGGCAATATCTAATCATGGCATATTTATTACATATGCATGCTAGCAGGCAAATGTTTCTTGCTAATAAGAAATATCAGAAGATAGGTATCAGAAGACAGCTGAAATTTGTGAACATGGATGATTAGACAGATATCAGGACTAAAAATTGCATGCTGACAAGACTGCTAACGTAGGAATATTTCTGTTATTGCTATTGCATGTCAACATTTTGTGAAACGTCTATGATAATACAAGTGAACTAGACTCTTTAACATTGTCATCTTCCAAGAGCAAGAAACTAACTATATTAGTTATAGCACCGCACCCAACCAAGATAAGTAAATATTGCGCACAAACTTATTTATGTTAATCCGATATTTTTATTGCTAACGTTAAAAAGTAAGCTTCAAAATAAGAAACCAGATAACATAAGCAGCTCTCTGTTCCAAGTCCGAGCTGGATTTCAGTCTTTCGCATCAGCAATACCGCCTGTTGTTATCTGGAAAATGTGTTTTTTGTCAAGGAACTGAGGTAACTGAACCATCTAGTTTAACACTGCACTAATCTCGACTCAATGGAAAGAAGAAATGCTGCAGTAACAAGATATATAGGGAGGGTTTTCTTCTGGTCCCCGTAAATTATAATCACAGAAAGATGTGATAGAAAAACTAATATACTGTAATAAGAAAAGGATATAGCTTCGGACTCTGGAAGATTTGGTGCATCAAACACCTTGCAGACACGCTGTTCTCCTTTGCCCTTCCTGAACATTAGTCTGATGGTTGCTGCGTGAGCAAGGACATGACCTCCTGCCGGTTTCTTTGGATCTGATATGAACACACCACCGCCTGGATCAGCTATAACTGCATTCGCCAAAAGTACTTGTGTCAGCACGGATAGAGATTCAATGAAGAGAAAAGCATCAACATACAGTAAGATAAAAAGAGTTCGTTTAGCTGTTTGGAAATTGCCATGCAAGGAGTATTAAATAAGAACTTTTGGAGTCAAATCTAGATTTAGGAAGAAGTGGTAGTGTATCTATACACTTGTCTTCTACTTCAACTCAAAATATATCTACAACTGCGCAAGTTTGAATTGCCTACCTTGATTGGTCATGTAAACAGCAACATTAAATTCCTCAGCTATCTTTATCAATCGGGACAGCATCTGAGCCAACTTTTGCTGTAAATGGCAAGAAAGTGTAGGCATTCAAAAGATAGCACATCAGAACAGGTGATTGCAGGTCTTCTTAACACAACCGTAAATAGCAATAAATGGGAACTTAATAAATCAGCTATCATGCTCTGTATTTCATACCTGGCGATCTGCAAGCTCTCCTCTTCCAGTGAAATCCACTCGAAATAAAGCAATCACGGAGTCAATGATCTGCAAGTAAAATTTCAGTATCTGAGACAACTGCCATCAGTAATGGACTTATTCAGGATAAACCAGAAGTTGTGGCTTTCACCAGAAGTCTGAAAGGCTCTTCAGCCATTTTTGCTGCCAAACCAAGAAGCAAGTTGTATTGATGTTCGTATGTGTATGCGCGAGCATAAATGATCTGATTCATTCACGTGATAAGGAAAGGAAGGATTAGAAAATCAGCTGAGAAATCAGTACGCTGAACAAAGAGCAGTAGATGATTAAATGAGTGAATAAAAGACACTTAACATTGTCAAGAACTGCTCCTGCGTCCATTCCAAATCTTTCAGCAATGGGCACCACACGATCTGGCCGACTATAGTACACTTAGTTGAGGAAAAAATATAGGAAGGGAAGAATTCTCTTGAGCTTCTGCAGCTGCTACTTAGTGAAGAGACTAATAGGAGCTAGTTTGTAGTTCATGCTGTATGAGTAGAGAAATATTAGCAAGGATACAATGTTCCCTCAGTGTCAATGTAAGCCACCTTTCCATTCCCTCCTTTCATGCTTGTAGGAAGCTGCAATAAACCAGACAAATCAATTGGCAATCTTGTTAAATTCAGGATGATACCATGATTAAGCATAAAGCATATAAAGGATCAGGAGTAATCTAGAAGGTAAAGATGTTCCATTGCTTCTGACTAAGATCAGAGGTGAACCTGAGTAGAGACACAGAGAGTATGAGCAAGTTGTGTCTTTCCAGATCTTAATCATGGCATATTTATTACATATGCATGCTAGATCTGAATAAATAGTTCATTCAGACAGTTAGATGTAAAATTCTACTAATGCTTCTACCACAAAGCTAAAGCAATAGTTAGTTGATCCTTACCTGAATTCCCCAAAAGCTTCAGTTATTGCTGAAGTTTCTATTCCTCCTCCAAAAGTTCAAGGAAAAAAAAAAATCAGAATCAGGAGCCCCCTTCTGTATAAAGAAAAAGCATTCAGGATTCAATCATATAGGAGCAAAAAGTTTACCTCCTAAGAGTTCGTCCAGTGCCTGGCTTCCAGTTGTGATGCGAACAACTGCCTTCCTCTGTAATAAACATTTAGCAATAACTATTCAGTTCTTATTCCATACAAGCGATCCTATTTAATTACTAAGTGACTTCAATGGCTTAGTAGTAACATATAATAGAATCAGTTCAATAAACTCTGGTAAGTTCATGCACAAAACGGAAAGAGAGAAGAAAATGTTTACTTTGAGCAGAGCATCACTCCCAGTAATGTAGCCGAAGTTCTGCAAGGATTACAAAAAGAGAAAGTAAGTAGCAGAAAAAACCGATGATGGCATAATCAACAAGAAAGTTTATATCAGAATATAAATCATTAACCACTATTTTCTCAGCTGCTTCACAGATCTTTTCAACTTTTGCCTCAGATAACCCTTTGATCCCAGTCAAGTTCTGGAAACAAGAAAAAGTCGGTACTTATTAGAAGGAAGAGTGACGAATGGAAGTATAAAGCAGCACTTTGTGGATAATAAAAGAAGTTGCTATTTTCTTTCACCTTCTTGGTGTGCATCATCAAGCCATTGCAGGTGTAGATACCTGCGTCTTGCAGCTTTTTCACATCCCCAGCATTGATTCCATGAGAGACCACTGCATAAATGACCAACCAGTTAGAAAAACGTTGGTGATTCTACTTTTAATCCTTGCGGAAGTTCATCAGAAATTTACATGATGAATTTATATTTGATATTGAAAACAGAGAATATAGCTTCATCCTTCCAGTTTGAGACCTGCTTTGTATTTTACATTCAATTGTATAAATTAGAGGAGATACCCATCTATTAAAGAGTGAAGACTACTCCATGCGTACCTTTAAATGTAGATATAAGGAGGAACATAATACTGCTAATTTGAGTTTGTAATATCCTAAAATACAGTCAATGAGATCCTCAATAGCTTCATAACATTTCTAAAGGAACATGATACATATTATCAACAATGATAATATCATAAACAGAAGAGAAACTTTAAACTCTGCAAATTATTCTCCAATAATGAGATTGAAACACATTAGAAACACTAGCATTGACATAAAAATAGGATAACATAAAATAATGAGCATAAAACCAGCAACAAAAATATATGGACATCATGTAATCAGCTCATTTGGAGACAGAATTTTATCAGTTAAGGAAGAGAAATATAGAGAACAATGAATTTTCTTAAAATTACACTAAGTTCCTTGAAACTACTATGAAATTAGAATGGAAACCGGAAACCATGATAATTATCCACAAACATAAGATATATTTGAAACCAGTAGCTTGAATGATGATTTAACAGCGGCTATACACACAAACTATCTGTGCTGAACTACTCCAGAGAAAAACATAATGTATCACAGCAAACAAAAACAGATCCAGATCTACAGTAGAGTTACAGGAAATCCGAAGCTAAACAAAGTTGCTGCTGATTTTCTCAGGTGAAATTCACATATAGCACTCCAGAACACAGTGTATTGAGTCAAAATGAAAACAGAGTGCTAAGAACAAATTTCAGAGACATAATTTTCATCAATTAACAAATAAAAAAAAGCATCAGAGAATAATGAATATTTGAAGTTAAACAACGCTACTGGTTTTCACTGACCGAAGCTGAAAAATGATGATCATAAGAATTTCGCGACGGAAAAGAAAATGATATTACGTTTATCAATAGCTTCAAACAAGTCTTCTTCATCGTCGATCTCTTCTCTTTCAACGAGCTGTAACTGTTCTTCAGGCCTGAAAGAAATCAATCAACGCTTCATAATACACATCACAATCAGAACGAAAGAGAGAGATAAAGGAACTGGAGATTACTTGAATGCAAGCATTTTCAGAGATATAGAGAGAACAACGATGATCGGAAATATGAAAATTTGCTGAAATGAAATGAGAAATGGTGGTGTTTAGCGTGAGTTTGAAAATATGAATTTTATCACAGAACGTTTATATATGCACAACTACAAGCGGAACCCGGGAAGTTCTATGGATTGGAATTTATTTTCGTGTTTGGGTTCCGATTACATGTGGTCGCGTACAGTGTACTCTGGTGAAGCCTTTCTCTTAATTTTGGAATTGAGAAATATTGAAACTTATCATATTTTTCATATAGTTTTGTAAAACTTAAAATTTAAATATAAAATAATAAATTAATTTAATTTAATTTTAAATATTAGTTAAATTGATTCTTATAAAATAACATGTGACAAGTAAAATAAAATGGATGAATCAATAATGACTATATTGAAAACAGAAGTAATAAATCTACAATTTTAATTACGAATTCACGTAAACTCAATAATTTTTATTATTATTAAACATATTACTTGTGTCATTATAAAAACTCATAAACTTCGTATGATAACTTGACTCGTTTATAAAAATTTATAAGGTGCAAATCAAGATGTACATTCACTTGAAATATAACTTGAGGAAACAAGAGAAGTGAAGAAATCATTTCTTTCATAACCCAAAATTTAATTTAGAGGAGGATGCCAATCATTTTTTTTCCCCACAAACCCAAACAAATGAAATAAATGATTTCAGGTATTGTTTAGCCATGAATATTCTCAAATATATTTTTTTTTAAAATGAAAAATAGAGTCTGATCATGCATATTACTAAGCAAATATATTTGATAAACATGTCAAATTTTAAAATTTGAGAAATTTTAAAAATTATCTCAAACTTATAGACATTAAAGATTAGAAATTGATCATTTCAATTTTCCATGTCTTTAAGTTTTCCAACTATTTCATATTGTCCATAATTTATTTGGTCTCTTAAAGATATACACACACAAAAACAAGAACAAAAAAAACACAATTTTTCTATTCAAATTGAACAATCTGAAGTTATCAAACTGAATAAATCAAATTTAAGAGGAGAAAAATCAAAGCTTGTCTTATTGAATTAGGTACTGCAAAATACTTAAATGTAATCGACTTAAAATAGTCGCTTATGAGGCTTTTATATAAAAAAATATTCAATACTTGTAAAATATATAAAATTCAATCATAAATAATTTCGCAAGGAGACTCGACTTTTTTTAGGATTCGAATTTAAAAATAAGTATTACCGAATTTAAATTAGTTTTGAAGATAAAAATACTCATTTCAATTAATTTATAATTAAATATATTTAATCAGATATTATAAGAATCAAAATTAAAATTCATTCATATCTGAGAAAACTAAAAATCAAATATTTGACACAATGCATGAGTATTTTTAACTTCAAAGATACAATTGGAAGTGTTGAATAACATACAAGTTATCCACAAATGTAAAAAACATCATGTTGTTTTTTTCTGTTTAGCATGCCCAATAAATAAAGCAAATTTTAAATGATTTTTTATGTATGTTCTTAGTCCCTATCGTTTTTAAATGTCATATTTAAAAAAATATTTTACATATAGATTATAAATTTTACTTTACTACCAACTAAATCTTCTTGAAGAATAATTTCTACTCAATATTAAGCACCCAATATTAGTAAAAACTTAACACAAGCACATTACGTTTATTCTTTAACATTTATAGTTTAATAATATAAATTTTATGAATTAGATCTAGCAAGTATTAATTCTATTTCATTGTAAATATTGTTGAGCATATGATAGAAGAGTGATATGCAAAAATAAGATGTAATGTTATAATTTTCCTCGAACAAATTGCAATTAAATAAATACTTCTTTTTTTTTCAAATCATATGGTATAGTTATGAAATAAATTCAACTTAAACTTGGTACAAAAAAGTGTGGCACATCAACTTTGACTATTAAAAATTCCAAATTTAAGTGAACGAGGCTAAATAGTAAGCACCTAGGTGGCATTTGCTTTAAAATTTTAAAAACTCATTTTAAAACGAGTGCAAATTTGAAATGAAAGCACTTCTTTTCTTAAAGTTCTAAAAATAAATGATAGTTTTTTTTTAATTAACAAAAATCAAATTTTAAAAAATATATTGAAAAATGAATAGGATTTAATAACGAGAATATAAATATAATTTTTTTAAGTTTTAAAAATGAAATGATTGTTAAAAAATATGTCAAGTTATGATGAGTAGGTGAAAAAGGACGGAGCATGGGGCATTTGGAGTGCTTGACCAAGTTGTTTAATGTTATTCTGAAGACTACTAAGATGCCCGATGAATGGAGGAGTATAATGAATTCATTGTACAAGAACAAAGTTGATATTCAAAATTACAACAATTACAGGGGCATCAAGTTGTTAAGTCACACTATAAAGATTTGGGAGAGAGTGGTGAAAGTGAGGGTGAGAAGAAGAATGTCTATTTCAAGAGAATCATTTTAAATTTATACCAGGGTGATTGACTACTAAAGCAATTCATCTTGTGTGGAGACTAGTGGAGAAATATGCGAAAAGAAAGAGGGACCTTCATATGGTATTCATTGATCTTAAGAAGGCTTATGATAGAGTTCTAAGGGATGTCCTGTGAAGGTTTCTAGAGGCAAAAGGTGTTCCAATGGTGTATATTAGGATGATAAAGGATATGTATGATGGAGCCAAAATTCGGATAAGAACGGTGAGAGGAGATACTAAGTATTTTCCTGTTGAGACGTTGAGACTTCATCAAGGATCTGGGCTAAGCCTTTTTCTTATTGCCTTGATGATGGATGAGCTTATACGATCTATTCAGGAGGAGGTTCGTGGTTGTACAACTTGAGCAGGACCAAAACAAAATACTTCGAGGGCAAATTCAATGTTGCGAGGGATGAAACAAATATTGAAGTGAAGTTTGTTACTCAATCTATCCCTAAGAGAGAAAACTTTAAATATCTTGGGTCCATCATCCAAGGCAGTAGTAATATCAATAATGATGTCACACACCATATTAGGGCAGCATGGATGGAGTGAAGGCTTGCTTCTGGAGTATTGTATGATAAGAAGATACCATATAAGCTTAAATGTAAGTTTTACAGAATGGTGGTTAGATCGTTGTTGTTATATAGGGAGAGCACTGACTAGTCAAAAGCTCACATATCTAGAAGATGCAGATTGCGGAGATGAAGATGTTGAGATGTATGTGTGGATGCGCCAAGGGTGATAAGAATATGAATAAGATCATCTGGGAGAAGTTAGGGGGTGACACATGTGGCAAACAAGACAAGAAAAACGAGACTATGATAGTTACGACATGTGCAAGGAAGAAACGTCGACGCTTTTGTTAGGAGGTGCAAAAAGTTGGATTTAGTGGTTAAGCGAAAAGGTAAAGGTAGATTGAAAAGGTATTGGGTAGAAATGATTAAACAGGATATTGTGCATTTTCAAATCATCGAAGACATGACCTTATACAAAAATGAGTGAAGTTTGCATATTAGGGTAGAATGTTAATAGGCCGGTAGGGATAGGATGATGTTTGACCTTATGTTATAGTAGGTTAGTAGGATTAGTCGTATCTTATATCTTGTGTTGTTATTGTCCGTCTTATATTTGTTACTTTATTATATTTATATATTATCATTTGCCTTCCACTTTAGTTGTTTTTCTTTCTTATCTAGTATCTTCTATTTTTGGGGCCTGATATTTTTTAGACAAGAGTCTTTCGAAAATAGTCTCTCTATCTCTATGAGGTAGTGGAAGGTCTGCGTACATTTTACCCTCCTAGACCTCACTTGTGGGATTCTACTAGATATGTTATTGTTTGTTGTTTATAAATTAAAAGCTAAAAATCATAAATTTGGAGTACGCAATTTTTAACTTTTAGCATATTTTGTATTTTTTTCATCTAAAAAAATGTTCAAATCAATTTTTATTTTTTGCAAACAATTTCAAAAGTATTATAAATCATAAATTACTTAAAATAAGCCAATTCAGATAGCTTAGATTTGCAACAACAATAATATACTCAGTGAAATCCACCAGTGGGGTCTGAGAAGGGTAAAATGTACGGAGATCTTAGCACTACCTTATAGAGATAGTGATGTTATTTTCAGGAAACCCTCGTTACAAGAACTCATAAGTAGAATAAACTGGATATGGAAAAAAAAGGAAAGGAAGAGAAAAAGAAATAGAAAGAGCAACTAATAATGAAAAACACACGATAGTATATAAATACGAGACAATTAACATATATAAGACATATAATAACAACACTGGATAAAACGACGCGACAAATCCTACTACCCTACTATATCCACGGCCAGACATCAACCTAATCCTACTAACCTATTAGCTTGCCACTCTAATTCGCAACCTCCACTCCTTCCTATCTAAGGTCATATTCTCAGTGAAATTAAGTTTCACCATATCTTGTATGATCACCTCCCCCTAATACTTTTTCGGTCTACCTCTACTCCTCCGTGTAACTCTTAAATCCAACCTTTTGCACCTCCTAATAGAAGCACCGATACTCCTTCTCTGTACATGTCCAAACCATCGCAGTCTCACTTCTCTCATCCTGTCAGCCACAGGGGCCACCTAAAGCTTCTCCCAAATTGTCTCATTCATAATCTTATCACTCCTAGTATGCCCACACATCCATCTCAATATCCTCATATTCGTGACCTGCATCTTTTGAACATGTGAGTCTTTAATTGACTAACACTCCACCCCATACAACAAAGATGGTCTAACCACCATCATGTAAAACTTACCGCTGAGTTTATCTGGTATCTTCTTATCACACAATATTCTAGAGGCAAGCCTCTATTTTGTCTATATTGTCCCAATACAATGTGTGATATCAATATCGATATCGCCACTACTCTGAATTACAACTTTTTTTATATTCAAAACTTTTCTTCAAAACTTCAAAGCAAGTGCTCTCACCTAACCTACTTGGAAAATAAAATTAAAAATCAGAGTACCAATTCGCATTATCATTATATTTAGAGGTCCAAATAGCCAATTTAAAAACCTCTTGACGTCAAAGGGAGCGCATGATTTTTGAATGTACAGTCAAAGCCCACTTTAATAATTTACACTTCTTTAGTCCCTTTTCTTCTTCAAGAATCTAGGGTTTCTCTTCTCCACCGACGGGAGCCGTTCCTTTCCTCTTCTGCTTCAATTTTCTTCTCGAATTTCCTCTCTAGATAACTGGGGTTCTCGTTCTTGATCCTTTTGATTTCCTATTCAAGCTGTTCGTATGGGTGAGAACGATTCAGATGGCCCTGAAAGTGTCAAATCCAAGAATGTATCTGAAAATTCCGACGTAGGTGATGAATTGACAGGTTTAGAGGAGAATTCGAGCGATATGGTTTCTGGGTTTGATTCAAGTTTTGATATTTCTGGGAAAAGTTTGGATTTTCCATTGTTGGAAGGAGTAGAAGGTGGGGTTGAGGGTTTGTATATGTATAAGAATGTATTTAATTTGATTCCTAAGGCAATTGGTGCACTTGGGAAGGTTAAGATACTTAAATTTTTTGGGAATGAGGTTAATTTGTTTCCAACTGGAGAGTTAAGGAACTTGGTTGAACTGGAGAGTTTACAAGTGAAGGTGTCACTGCCAGGGATGAGTGGGTTGGATTTGCAGAAACTAAAGAACTTGAAAGAATTGGAGCTATGTAAAGTTCCCTCTAGACCTTCAGCTTTCCCACTTTTAAGAGATATTGCTGGTCTTGAGCGCCTGACTAAGCTCTCTGTCTGTCATTTTTCTATCAGGTTAGATCTGTTTCTTCTTGCAGTTATTTTATCAAAGTTTATTTATTCTAAACTCATGTTTACTATAGAGAATTACCTGTAGTTGGCTGTCAGTTAACCTGATATCATGAAATTCTGAATTTATTAATGTATAAACCTTGAATTTTTCTCTGTGAACTTGTCTATATTGTAGCACAAAATTCATATGCAGGTTGCAGTTCAATATCCTAATTTATTGGAAGATTAGGTTGCATGCACACTTTTTTGCTTTTGCTGCATTCCTTAAAAGTAACTTGAATTAATAGAACAAGGTAATTGCTAAAACTAGAGTTTTTGCAAGTGCTAGCTTCTGCAACTATAAGCCCCCATGTTAAATAGTATTAAGCAGGTAAATGATCATACAAAGTTCTGTTAATACAAGGGCAACCAGGTAGGTGGATCATCCTACCAGGATGTTTTTTGTGTCCATCTTCCTGAGGTGAAGACAAGGAAAAAATAATTGCAGGAAAAAATGGTTAGTTTCAGTTTTTGGGTACTAGTTTTTCCTGTTAGTTCAAACTTGTTTTGTAGACTTACATAACCTAGGAAAACAATTTTTATGCATGATTAGTAAAGGTTTAACAATAACAGCAGCAGATTTTCTCAAGAATTTTTGGGATGTGGTTACACAACTGGATCATAAAAGAAAATGAAGACTTGTTTTTTCTGCTTAGATGCTTCAAGAGATTGAAATTAGTTAATCAGAACTGAAAGATACGGAAAATAGTTTGCCAGGAGTTTAGCACTCTTCAAAGGGTATTAGTTTCTACTCTAGGACCATGCTAGTTTTTTTTTTTTTTAATTTTTGGATAACCAAGAAATCCGTCTGTGGCCTGTCCTTTGGAGGACCATACTAGGTTTAACCAGGATATGATACGATATTAGGATCAGTCTATATGACATAGCATAACTAGCCATTGGTGAAGGGTCATAAAAAGTGTTGTTATTTATCTATTTATTTGTGTTTCCTTTAATTGTAATTTTTATTTTTTGATTTTGGGATTTCTTAACGTTTAGTGCATCTTAGATAGGCTAAAATTATCTTATTATTTTACCTCTGTAATTTGACAGCTGAAGAGGTTATATGGCTTGCCCTTATAATGGATGAATTTATTATTTGAAGTTGGCAATATTCAGCCTCACCAGAAGATTTTTCCCTTTATCTGTCTTGTTGTTCCTTGCAACTACAATAAGTTACTGATTTTGAGACATTAAAAATCTGGCTGGTTAATCAATTTAATGCATATTGGTTGCTGCGGTCTCCTGGCAATGCCCTTTCAAGGTCCACATTTTATTTGGAATTGTTTTTTGGTCCCTAAAGACATGATTCTACTTTTGATTAGCGTGTAGTGAAAAGCCTATGCGCAAGTACATCACATAATTTTAAAGTTATAGATGTTTTAAATATTACAGGGCTCCAATAGGACAAATAGAAAAGGGAAGTATGTGAAGTGACTTTGTAAACTTGGAGTATGGAATATAAAATATGCTGCCTCAAGAGGTTTGAGTTGCAAAAGGTGTCCATACACTTCACACTTCAGAAGTGCAAGCCTGTTGCTGTCACATCTTTCCATTGCAGTAGTATGTGCAATAGCTAATAGCAGATTAAGTGAACTTTTGCTTAGCATGCGTAATTTACCAGTTGTATGTAATCACCTGACATTGGTAGCACTGGAAATTAGTCTTCTTTGCAGTTGGAAAGAGGATTCAAACTGGAAATAGGTGTTAGGATTTGTATTTTATAGTCTTCCTTTTATTGGTTGCAGTTACCCCAGAGTCTTGACTCTTGAGATAAAAGTCATGTTTAAGTTGTTTGACACTAGATACATTTTGTTAGATGAGGTCTGATATCTAAAGGTATATGTGAATCACATTTTACTGTTTTGATATCTGAAAGGCTAAATTTTCCTTCTGCTGACACTTTTGACAAGCAGTGGTTTTCTTTTGGTTGTTAGAGGTTGAAAGTTGTTAACCATAAATCTTTTTCATCATTGTACTCCATTATAATACCATTGTTCCTTGCTGTTCTTGCAGATACCTACCTCCTGAAATTGCCTGTCTCACTAAATTGGAGTGCCTTGATCTTTCCTTCAATAAGATGAGGAATTTGCCTGTTGAGATAACTCTTCTTAACTCCTTACTGTCACTCAAGGTTGCTAACAATAAACTGATTGAAGTACCTCCGGGGTTGTCTTCTCTGCAAAGATTAGAGAATCTGGACTTTTCTAACAATAGATTAACATCCTTGGAGAATCTTGATATCCTTTCAATGTATAATCTGCAGAGGCTCAATCTTCAGGTATGTGTTACTGAAACTAGAGCTTCTTTCCTGACTCATTGCTTTCAGGCTTTTTCTCTAGTTTCTTTACCTTTCCTGATAGATGTTTATAACATAAGAGGCATCTTGCATCGCATTTGGAAAAAAAAACCCGAAATGTATTTGTCTCAATTGTTGAGTCAAGTAACTTGATTTATTATAATTACCTTATCCTGACCCATATATCTTCTTTGGAATTCTCTGCAGCACAATAAGCTTCTTAGGTGTTGTTCCATTCCTTCATGGGTATGCTGCAATTTGGAGGGGAATTTTATAGATTTGTCCAAGGATGACTTCACCAGTTCATTTTCAGAAATGGACTTTCTTGAAGGTTATGAGCAGGAAACCTCTGAGAATACCCAAAATGGTGAGTTCCTTGAAATATCTCGTTTCCTCTTCTTATATCTACTGCTTTTTCTGCACATTCTGGTTCCTCGGGATCTTGTATGTCGCCCTTCTAAGAAGTCTTTTTCGGAAGGGTAGTGCCTTTGAGAAGTCTGATGTGTAAACTATTAATTGTGTAGGAGCTCCTATCATATTGTCGGGTCATTTATGTGGCTCATCACCCAGTCATCGAAGTTTTCGGCCTCGAAAATCCAAGAGATGGAAGCGGCAGTATTATTTGCAACAGAGGGCTCGTCAAGAGCGATTAAATAACAGCAGGAAATGTGTTGCCTGCAAACATTCTGGGCTAATTCATGATTCTGTGGTGGAAGGCTCATCAAGCATAGTGGATGATGATACAAATGATAAAAAACTGTTTACTGAAGAAGCTGAGTGCAAAGACTCTTTAGATAGTGTTGTTGACGAACATATAAGATTAAAGGAGGACCATTATATAGAAAGATCCTCACGCGTTGCTTCTGACTCCATTGAAACATGCATAGATATTCAGAACTGTAAAACATGTGATGCTTCAGTAAGTTCTCTTTCTGATGCTGCTGATGTGGTTGAGAAAAGCTCGTCTTCCGAGGTGTCTAATAGTCCTCCAAAATCAAAAAGGCACCTGGATGGGGTCATTGATAATCCAAAACCATGCAAAACCCGCAGACCAACAGATCATTCAGATGTATCCTGCAAATATAGCATGCTGTCTTTCTGTGGTGTTGATGATTATTTACCAGATGGCTTTTATGATGCTGGACGAGATCGGCCATTTATGTCGCTGAGGAGTTATGAGCAGAATTTGCATCTTGATTCACGGGAAGTCATTTTAGTTGACAGGTAACTTCATGTTTGCATGCCATTAATAGTTATGGACTTCAACTACAATTTCAAGGAATGCTTTGCCTCTCTATTGATTTTGATTATTTATTTAATCTGTTCAGGCAAAGAGATGAAATGCTGGATGCCATTGCTCTACGTGCTCAAGCTCTGATCTTTCATTTTAATCAGATAGATGGTCTGTTTAAAGATGGAGAACGTGTTGCTGTAGACAACTTGCAAATTGCATCACTGCTTGCACTTTTAGTGTCAGACCATTTTGGTGGAAGTGACAAAATTAATATTGTACAGAAGGCAAGGAAAAATATATCTGGTTCGAACTATAGCAAGCCCTTTGTCTGCACATGCCCTACCGGAAATAATGACACTACCAGCATGGTCACAAAAGAGAGTCCTAGCATGTTAGGAGATGTACATTTCCTTGATCTTTGTGAGAAAGCGCTTCACTCCATAAAATCAAGGCAAAATTCTATTGTTGTTCCTATTGGGAGTTTGCAATTTGGTGTATGTAGGCATAGGGCCTTGCTTATGAAGGTATTGTTTCATCAGACATGTTTCTAATTTAGATATGGTGGTTCTGTATTTGGTTTATTATTATGAACTGATAAATTTCTTTCGTCTTCTGCAGTACTTGTGTGACCGAATAGAACCTCGAATATCTTGTGAGCTTGTTAGGGGTTACTTGGATTTTTCGCCACATGCATGGAATGTGATTATGGTAAAGAGGGGTGAATCATGGGTTCGAATGATAGTTGATGCGTGTCATCCCCTAGATATCAGAGAAGAGACAGATCCAGAATACTTTTGCAGGTCAATGATTTTCCAGTTTTATGTTACTTTCTTCTTGACTGATTTCCTGGTACTAGAAGCATTTGTATATTTAAGAGGATTCTGCATTTTCGAATTAGCCAGTGTGATTGTTGGTTATTTTGGGATGAAAATGGCCAGCTTCTAGAGTAGTTTTTGTTACTAAAACTCTAGTTTCCCTAAGTTATTTCAGAATGAAAACAGCCAGATCACTGAGCTTGCTGTTTCTTTCAGGTATGTTCCACTGAACCGGATAAATGTTCCTGTTGTGCCAGATGCCAGTCCTGGTCAAGTTAGTTCTTTTCCTTCTCTATCTGGTGCTGATAAAACTCATAAAGCTTCCTCAACCCTCATCCAGTGTAAATTGGGATCCCTTGAGACTCTGGCAAAGGTGTAGTTCCAGATTGCTTTTAACTTCTGCATTTATTATTATACAAGTATACTAAGTTCTTATTCCCAACTACAATTACTTGAATTAAATATATTTTATTCTTAGAGTGGCTGAATTCTAACATGTGATGTGTTAACCACAACAATTAGAAAATGATTTTTCTGGCTTTATTGTATTTTGCATTATTGACTGGAATTTTCCAGTCTATCTGGTCTCATGCTTTTGATGTGGTTTGGATATCCGGAATGGATAAGAAGCAAAACAATCTTTTTTAACTTCTGTTATTCAGCTGGAATCCATTATTTTGCAGGCTTATGCTTTTCATTTTGCAAATTCTTCATTTTATCTGCTGATAAAACTTGATTAGTTACACTTATTATACCAACACCCTATTGGAATTTTCCTCGATTAGCATCTTTATTTACGCGTAATAGTTGATTTTTTTTAAAAAAATTTCTGCTCAATTAACTTGAAATGAGCGGAATGAATATAAAAGATTCATATGACTGATACAGAATAGTATAGGATTGAGGTTTAGATGATTGAATGAACATTTTGCCACTGCAGGTGCGAACTCTAGAGATGTCAAAGTCCACGGCAGATGAGATTAAGAATTTTGAGTTTAACTGTATTGGAGAAGTTAGGGTGTTGGGTGTCTTAAACAGTTCATGCATTGTCAAATATTATGGCCATCAAATATCTTCAAGATGGGTTATTTCTTCCAATGGCAGTTCAGAGAGTCGTACTTTGCAGTCTGCCATTTTGATGGAGCACATTAAAGGGGGTTCACTGAAGGTATATGTTTCCTAGAACCCTTCTCGTACCTGACTGTTCCTTTATTTCCCTTTCTTTTTGGCATGGGAAGGGTATAAATAACACCTATTGCCTTCTGTATTCAGCTCATTTTGCTTGCTTGTCCTTAACTGGCAGAAACATGTAGATAAGCTATCTAGTGCTGGTGAGAAGCGTCTTCCCCTTGAGCTGTCAGTATTTATTTCCCGTGATGTAGCAAGAGCATTGACAGAGCTGCACTCTAGGCATATCATACATCGTGATATAAAAAGTGAAAACATCCTGATAGATCTCGAGAAGAAGAGAGCTGATGGTACCCCTACAGTAAAGCTATGCGACTTCGATATGGCGATTCCCCTTCGTTCAAACTTACATACTTGCTGCATTGCCCATACTGGAATTCCTCCACCCGATGTATGTGTTGGTACACCTCGTTGGATGGCTCCTGAGGTCTTTCAGGCAATGAAGAAGCGGAATATCTATGGGTTGGTAAGTTTTTCCTGTAGAAGAAATTAATACTCCGGTTGCTTCATCCTCTTGTATTACAACTTCTACTCCCTTTTTTATTCTGCCTTGATGACCAATGATTTGCAGATGCAGTTGATACATTTTTTTGTTTTCCTCTTTCCCCCTTTTTCTGCTGAACGTCCTTTTCAAATTCTTGAGGTGGAGGGTCTGTCCTTTCCCCAATAATTATGTACTTTGTCTTCGGAATTAGCTTATATGAAAGTGGGGATTCATATAGCCAAAACCTACTTGGTTGGGACTAGCATGTAGTTGTTTTATCTGAGAGTGACGCGTGAAGTCACCAGAGTCACCAATCCTTTAAGTTAGAGTCCTAATCATTGAATTCTTTGCTAACAAGTACCAATTTTATGCCACTGGGTGCATTGATTTGCTAAAAAATTGTGGTTCGTTCTTCTGTGCCAATTGGTCACCCTTGGTTGAAATCAAGTTAACACATTCAAGAACTTACCACCTTCAAAAAACTTGCATTTTCTACTAAAAACTGTCATATCACTTATTCCTCTATGAGAATTCAGCTCTATCTCTTCAATTAGTAGCTTCAAATTGTTCTAAGCTAGAAAACAAGACATTTAATCTTTAAAAAATTATTTTGTTCTCAAAAAGAAAGCAAGACATTTTGCCTGCTCTATTGCTGCAGTACTACAGATTAAAAAGCAGTAAATATGTACTCACTGACAAATTCATATTTTCAGCTGAATTTCTTGGTAATTTATTTGTTTATATTTCCTCATTTTTCATGCTTGAATCTAATTTGGTGATGAGGATAATTTTATTTATTTTTGAGAGACTTTATATTATGGCTAATCTCAGAGGATGTATCCCGTGGCAAACGGGTTTGGGGAATATTTTCTCTTCATTGAAGTTGAAAACATCTTCAACTCTGGGTTATAGATGCCTTACTTCAAGTAAGAAGGCTTTTCTTGCATCGACTTTGCAGGTTCCCCTTTTCAATAGGTAGATGAAAGCTACTAGTTAAATTGGGGAGCTATCTGGTTCCACGGTTGAAAAGTTAGGACCTAGAGGAGCCATCTGGTTCTATGGTTAAAAGTTTAGGACCTAAAATAAGTCAAAATTGGAGCTATGGCCAAAGATATCAGGAGGGGGCAAGGGTAAGGGCGAGGGCGGGGGCATGTGGATAATTTCACCATTACTTCTAGTTCAATAGATGGGTAAATTGGCTAGAATGGGTTTTCGAACAAATAAAAAAGTGTTAATAGGCATTAATTTCCTGTATAATCTTTTTCCTTTTGAAGATGAACAAATGATTTTAATTGCTTTGAGTTGGTGACTTGAAAAGATATATTTGAGTTTTTTGTCATGTCTAAACTGCAATTCTAGCTTAATATATTCTTAAGGTCTTTCGAACTAGGTTTTTACTTGTTTTTCTTTGGATGTAGGGAGTTGATATTTGGTCCTTTGGGTGCGTCCTTCTGGAATTGTTAACTCTGCAACTTCCTTACTCAGAGTCATCTGAGTTGGATATACACAATTCTCTTCAGGTATTTCTTGATCTCTAACCTTTGGTCTAGTAATGCTCTAAATACCTTGCGGAGTGCCTAATGTGCTGGAAATAACGTTGTGTTTAGAAGTTCCAAAGTCCCCTTTTGGACAACCTTTGTTATGGCTGAGCTTTGTTGCTAAAACTCAGACTAATGGTTCTAGCATCTTGGTTATTGGATATTTCGGATCTGTCATGGGATCTTCCTTCTATTCCTTTCAATCATAAGAACTGCCTGCATTAGTACACTGTGCAGGTCACATGCACGCTTTTTCTTGAAAGAAGTTTGTTTGAATTGCTTTAATTGGTTGAAAACAATGTAATTCGTGTTTCACACATGCAGGCGGGTAAACGGCCTCAACTACCTGAAGAACTAGAAGCAATGGCCGCATCCAAACCAGAGTTAGAGGATCTAGCAAAGTCTTGTTCTGGCTCAGACCTTGACAAAGAACAATCTGAATCTCGTATCCTGAGATTTCTCGTTTCTATTTATCATTGGTGTACTGAGAAGGATCCAAATGATCGCCCCACAGCAGAGAACCTCTACAATCTCCTCCTTACGTGTGCTAATTCCCTTTCTTCACAACGTCGAGAAGATTCTTGATCTTCCTCAAATTTTTGTAGGCTTAGGATTGTAGATTAGCATTAGATTATTAAGCACAGGAGTCAAGGACCCAATATTTGGGTGTGTTGACCCCTCATTGAGCAATGTAACATGTTAGCCTCATTTCAATTGGAATTGAAAACCATAGGGACGTATTCACGTGCATCGTATGTTTGTAATGGTTTTATTGTGTGTCTCGTGTATCATTTTCCTTGGTTCTTTTCCAGCTTGTAGTTCTATACATTTGTACCTATCTAATGTATTCATCTCCGTAATTTCCAATCTATAATAACTATGAGTGTATTCCGAGTTTTTAGACTTATTGGATGTGCTGGTGAAATTTCTGGATTTTGATCTTGTTCAACCCTCTTTTCCTGTTTTTCTTTGAGGCGCCTCTACTTTTACTCGGTGCTGTCTACGTTGTTCGGCCTTTTCAAAAAAATATCTATGGGCGAGTGTAGACGTTTTCAAATACTCTTGATTTGAAAATTAGAGTTGTATTTTCTATGTTCCAAGGATCGCTTGGTAGCCAGTAAAGAGGTCATTTATTTCTGAATATGATGTTTGATTTATAAATTTCGTAACTTGAGTTTTGGATCCATCATACATGTTCTTTTATCATTCTAATATACATCATTGGAACACCTTTCGCCTCTAGAAAACTTACATAGGATATTCCTCGAAACTTTGTCATAGGTCTTCTCAAGATTAATGAATAAGATGTGAAGATCCCTCTTTGTTCCCTATATTTCTCCACGAGTCTCCGAACAAGATGAATTGCTTCAGTAACCCCAAGTCCCGACATGAATTCAAACTGATTTTCTGAAATAGACACTCCTCTCCTCACCCTCATCTCCACCACTCTCTCCGAGATCTTCATAGTGTGGCTGACCAACTTAATACCCCTGTAATTATTACAATTTTGAATATCACTCATGTTATTGTACTTCTCCTCCACTCATAGAGGTGACAAATGGGTGGATTGGATTGAATTTGGATGGATTGAATATAGATTGAGCTTAAATGGATTGGATCACAATCCATCCATATAAAATATGGGTAAATATGATTTTAGTCAAATATGATTTGGATAAGAACGGTTCCAACCCACTTTATTCTCTTGAAGCCATGAATAAAAGTTCGGTTCTTCGGTGTACCGAAGTTTTGACCCCTGCACCGAATTGAATAACTTGAACTTTTGAAAAAAGAACATCTACACCGAACCAAAAAATTGAGTTAGGTTGGTTTGATTCGATTTTTCGATTTTCCGATATTTATGCCCATCCCAATAAAAAATAAAAAAAGGTTAAATTTTTCCCCCCTCCGATACCGAACTGAAAAACGAATTAGTTTGATTTGGTTCAATTTTTCGATATTTTGATATTTATGCCCGCCCCAATAAAAAATTAAAATTAAAAAATAAATTTTTTTACCCCCCTCCCCCACCCTGACACCGAATCGAAAAATCGAATTAGTTTGGTTCGGTTCAATGTTTTGGTATTTATTCCCGCCCCAATAAAACATACAAAAAAGTTAATTCCCCCCGATACCGAACCAAAAAACCAAATTAGTTTGGTTTGGTTCGATTTTTTGATTTTTCGGTATTTATGCACGTCCTAATAAAAACAAAACTATATCCCCCCCCTCTCCAACCCCGACAACCGAATTATGGCTTGATTTTTCGGTATTTATGCCTGTCCCAATAAAAAATTAAAAAAAAGTTATTTTTTTTTCTCCCCACCCCTACATCGAACCGAAAAACCGACTTAGTTTGGTTTGGTTTGATTTTTTAATTTTTCGATATTTATGCCCGCCCCAATAAAAAAATTTAAAAAAACTTTTAGCCCCCCGACACCGAACCAAAAAATAAATTAGTTTGGTTTGGTTCTATTTTTTAATTTTTCGGTATTTATGCTCGTCTCAATAAAAAATTAAAAAAGTTAATTTTTTTGACCCCCCATCCCACCCTGACACTGAACTGAAAAATCGAATTAGTTTGGTTTGGTTCAATTTTTTGATTTTTCGGTATTTATGTCCATCCCAATAAAAAATAAAATTTAAAGAAAAACCTTTCCCCCACCCCCCCAACCCCACATCAAATTGAAAAACTGAATTAGTTTGGTTTGATTTGATTTTTTAATTTTTCGATACTTATGCATACCCCAATAAAAATATCATTAATCCTCTCCTCCCTCCCCCCTCCAAATTTTTTTAAGAAACATAAAAAAATTATGCACACAAATTTTTTTTTAGAGTAATTATGAATTTTTTATTATGAGTCGGGGATCTATGGGTCTATATGAGTACCCATATTTTATCCATTTTGACCATATTTGTATGAACTCTTAAAATAGATCAACCCATATTTACCCTTCTTAGGGAAGGATCCACTGGAAAGACTGGAGTAGTATCTTCATTAGCCGGAAGGAATTAGTCTCCACTAGCGTCATTCGAAGAACGAACAAGAAAGGGCTTACTGTTTAGGATAGATGGATGTGGCCCAATTAAGTGATCCATTAAAATAAATATGGATAAAATGAATACCTACACTATAGATGTAGGTGAATAATTCTGATCAACTACCAAACTGTTTCAGTTCAAATTCCTTTTGTAAATTCCAATCAAGTCATAAATCTTTTTGGACATGTAGGAAACTCCACCAATAATTTTTGTGATGTTGAAGCCCAATAGTTATTTCCATCATTTGCCTTTAAATATTAGTTGGCTCGTGCTTATTATTTATACAATAATCTTTCACTTTTTCTTTTCCACATTTGTTAAGTAATTGTTTGCTTGGCTAAAAAGTTAGTTACGTTTATTCTTTTGTTGTACCACACAATGTGATAATTATTTCATTCTTTGCTTCAAATAGTGAAAAAATGTATGTTCAAAACAAAAATAAAAATAATTTAAACAGCATATGTTGTACTATAATAAATAAATTTATTAGTCAAATAGAAGCCAAAAAGCCTCCAAAGTAAAAGATTATCATCTTTTTCTTCTTTTTTTGAGCATGCAATGGACCTAATAATAGCCCTTTCTTCTAGGCTTTGCCGAAAGAGAAATCTATTAAAAAAAAATAAAAATTTGACAATCCTTTTCTTGATTTTGAAACTTAAAAATGTTTAATATAGTGCACTTAATGGTTAAATCGATAATTAAAATTATCAATAATTAATAATCAATAAATTGATATCTCAAACTATCCTGATTTAATATATTTATAAAATTATAATCGATAACATTCAAAATCAAATCGAATCGAACCAACGATGCACCTTTATATGAAGTGTTGGAAGAGTTGATGGACCCTTTTGCTAGAAAAGTTTAGTTCTTTAATTGAAATAAAAAGAGAGAAGGTACACAACTTTTATTATTTAAGTGCTAGTGTTGGTGGACTAAATACGCTAATAACGATTCTTAGGGGGTGAGAAATAGAGTTAGGGAAGAGTTTGCAGACCATTCTGTCTCTGGTGTTTTAGTTTTTGTGGTAATAGAGAAAAATGTGATGTGTTGATTAGATACACGTTATGAGTTCACTTCTAACCATAGATAGAAGTGTCAATGAATGAATTGAATGAAATTATCGACAAATTAAAATGAAATAAATTGGGCAAAGTTTATATTTACCCTTTAACTTGTGACCTCATTTTAACCTTCTTTTTTCTTTGTTCAAGTATACTCACAGAAGTTTTATATAAGTAAATTTTAGATATACATGATAAAAGTTTAATAATTTTTGCTTTATGTTAATTTTTTTTTAAAACTTCAGTCATATATGATTAGCGTTCAGTAATTTTGCCATAACGTAAGCATATGCTGAAGTTCACTCAATTTTTGCTTTGAGTTTCAATTATATGTACATGAAATTTGGATAAAAGTGATTAAGGTCAGATTAAAAAATTAAAAATGAATGAACTTTAACTATATATAACTCCAATTTTGTGTTTAAAGTTTGATTCTGTCAAGTCTAACTTCATATTTCACATGTTTGAAGTGGATAAATGTATAATTTTTTTAAAAGAAAAGGATATATGTTATACTGACAGTGTCAAAACAAATTATCTCGTGAAATTTTTACATCAATGAGCTGGTTAATATAGATCATTTGAACCAAAATAGACGAAATACTAAGTCTAATTTTAAAATGAACTGAATCAACTAATTAAAAAATGAGCTAGATTAACAGATGATCTATAATTAACAACTCAAACTTAAATATTGAAAGAATTATGTTTTCATTAGCTAATTTTATCACTCTGAACAATATAAGAAAAAATTTAATATCTAAATATAGAAGGATAAAAAGACAAACTCATATAAAATTTTGAATCGTGAGCCATTATTTTCTTAAAAAAGAAAATTAGTGGGTGGACCATTCTTGCAAAACAACAAACAAAATATTTACAATTTCATGAAAAGCAGAAAACAACTAAGATTTTGATTAAATAGGTTAAAATGAGCTATCTTTAATTTCTCTGACTTTTCTTTTAATAGCAACAGAAACAGACTAATAAATGAATATTTGCCTCCCTGCAAATGCTAATTTTCTTATATTTTTCTTGCATTTCTTTTGTCACCCTATCTCATGACTCTGCCATTTATTTACTCAAATTCTTGCACCCATCACCCCCCCAAAAAAAAAGTTCTTGCACCAACCAATAAAATAAAATAAAATGAAATTGCATTCCTTTGTTTTAAAATATTTTTGGTGTTTTTCATTTATATATATCATAATTAATATATTTATAACATTTAAGAATAATTACTACTAAGACTTTGATTAGTTTTTAAAATGATAAATATTTTTAATAAGGACGATAAATATTTTGAGGCTGAGAGAGTATTAATTTGTATCCTATGACATGCACCTGTTCGTAATGACATCTCTACTGTCCACTAGTTATTAACAAATTAACTTTATCTGTTTAATGTTAAAAGATGGAATGAATCGAGATGCAGTCAAATATCTCTATAAAAATTATTTTTGTATAGCATTTTTATTTACTGTCTTATCAATCTTTGATTCATGTTATATTATTTGTTCTCTATAACAATTCACACAAACTAGGTAGGGGCATATCTAGAGGGAGTTTTGTAGGTTCATGTGAATCCACGTTCTCCTCCTTAGATCATATATAATAATGTTACTTTATTAAAAAAATTACTTAAATATAGATGTGTGAGTCCACATTTAAAGCATCACATAGTGTGATGATAATTGGCTGCACTTCTCTTAGTGAGGTTGAAAATTTAGGTTTTGTATATGTCTTTTTTTTTTTTTTTTTATATTTTTTTAAAATTGATTAACACTTCTTCAAATGGTTATAGGTAATACTTTGGGCTTTCAGTAAGTTTTTCTTTTCCTTTCTTTATTTTTCTTTAATCTTTCAAAATTTTCAAGTATATCACATTTAATTTAAAACTAAAAGTACTAGATGATATATCACATAGTCAATGGGTAGAACCAATTTGGACCTATTACCGGGTTTAAGATTAAGATTCTAAAGGTCAAATTGATCAAATTTATATCTTAGATCTATTTTTTAAAATTAGTGTACCCATCCTTTTGAGAACCTGGACACGCCAGTGAATCTACATCGCTTTAACCTTATCTCTATTATCTAACAAAAATGTTATATCTACCATTACTTTAGAATAAACATTCATCTTTTAAACTCATGATTGATAATATATATTTTAACATAAATTTCAAAAATAATATTCTTTCGATTTTTTTTGAATCTTCTTGTTAGAATTTCAAACATCGCCATCTCGGTAGCGGTGTGGGGGAGGATAATAATATTAACATAGAAGGAATAACTGTTAAGAGGACCACCCTACCAATATCAGTTTACTCCTAGTCTAATACATACATACATATATATATATATATGTTATGCCAGCCATTTTGTTATCAGTTTAGGACCACCCATATATTGCCTGGCTCCCTCATGTGTATTTACTTCATACACAATTCATATTTATGTTAACTTTTTTATGGCTATGTATATATTTATGTATAGCTAGGGTTTAGCCTTTTAGGTGCTAATGGGGACCCTTTGGTGGTAATTTGTAGATCTAGAGAATTATTTGCAATTAAAAATTGCTGGGAGGGCGTTGATTATTCTGAATTTAAAAGTTTATTCTTCATTAAATCATATTTAAATCGTGAAAATAATATCGCTTTTGATAAAAAATTATCGTATTACTCGCTAAAATGAAATTTACCGACACTTAAACTTAAATAATTAGTTAGTCCTCACGGGGACCAAGCCATTTAAAAGTATGGCTAGGGGATTAGCTTAACCAAGCCATTTAAAAGTATGGCTAGTTGTTCTTTATTTAATTTTGTTTATTAGTTGGTGATTCTTTTTACAGCTCAAACTGGTCTTTTTTTTAATTGTCTTTTAATGTTGGCAAATGAAAATATATTTCAAATAAATCAACGATAGCTTATTAATCCCTTTTCAATTAAAAAAGTTTATTACTTCATTGATCTATTATTTAATTATACATAAATTAGTAATTCGTTAACTTAGTCATTTAAAATTTACCAAGGCCTCTGAATTGAATTGTCTTTATATATTATATTTTTTTTAATCTAAGAGAAAATTGTCATCTTATATATCTAGTGTGACCTGTGTTTTTTTTTTTCAAAAGAATTACTTATCTTACAAATTTTCGATATTTTATTTAAATTGATCACATTAGTCCCAATTAATTGAAACAACCTTAGTAAAATATTTCAAGACAAACCAAAAGTATTACTTTGTCTATTTTTACTTGTCGATTATACCAAAAATAGATATTCAACCATTAATTATAGTCATTTCCCTATTATTATTTTCAAGACAGTGTATTTGTTATATTCAAAGCGTCATTTGGTAAAATTACCCCTATTATTCACTGCTTCAGAATTCTTATGCCAAGTCAAAAGTAGGCAACTATTATTAGACAGAAAAAGTAGTTAATCGACGTTAATTGATTTACTGGAAATATACACTTTATTATAAGTAGAGACTAGAGTGTAGACATTCGCTCCTCAATTAGAACAAATGTTTTGAGTTTGAGACACTAAGAAAAGAATATTATCTGAGGTTTATTTGCGTAATTTAAACTTCATACATTTAGGTTTGAGACGCTCTTATATTATCAAAATAGCTAATTCTTATATATAGCCCATAATATGACATACTAATTAATATATGTATAGTTGTCAGAAACAACAGTATTTGAAAAAAAAAAAAAACTAAATATATAGCTTAGATATGGTGAAAGTTGGATAGCACATGAAATATTTTAAGAAACAAACCTTACGATAAAATCTAATAGGCCAAAATGTGAAAAAAAAGGGTTCAAATGTTGAATTAATTATCAGAAAGAAAGGTGAAGAAAAATATGGTACATTTCAAAAAGTTAAATCTAACTTTGACAAAATAAAGGAAAATAAAATAAAATTAGGGAGTATGTTTTGATATAACCAATGAGAAATTGGATCAACACAATATTTAACATTTCCCATCTTACCAAGCTTGGTTGGCCTAGTGGTTAGCTCATTAGGTCGCTTAAGCAAGTGTCGGGGGTTCAATCCTCCCCTTGTGCATGTAGCAACCAATTGACCAGCGGCAAATCCTTAAATGTA
>DF357278.1:3199-24694 GCA_000787875.1 Solanum virginianum | reverse complement strand
GAACTTCTTAAGTTGCACTTATGAAGTTGTTATCAATTTTATGATTAGGAGCGAAGCTAGAAGCTCATATGCGAATTCAACCTAATCCATTAACTTTTATTCAGATAATGCATATATGTGAAGGAACTTATTAAATATGTAATTATAAAATTTAGAGTTCAATTTTAAACGCTTAAAGTAGTCAAATTCAGAACCCATAAAATTAAAATTCAAACTGCCTACGTAACGTTATAAAGTTAATTAATGTAGTTCTGTTTTAGTTAGTGGACAAACCGTTCCTCCAGATACGTGTTTATAAAGAGAAAAATGTTGTGAAATGGGTGGGGAGATGGAAGTTATCAGTTGAGTACTTAGAAATTCTGATAAAAGAATTCCAAAAATTAAATTCTAAAGCAATGTTTGAGCTATCTTTGCTACTACAACCAATTTTTCGCATTTATTATTTTGGATTAAACTATCATCAAATCATGTAAGTTATATTTCAATGAAAAATTATAATGAAAAAAGTTAAGCCTGACCTCGAAATACAACACTTACCAATAATGAATGAGCAAAAATAGGACATCCTTCGAATTATTTTGCTCTGTTCTCAAAGGAAATAGTGGCATGTTGTATATATTGCACTCGATGGTAACTATATACATGTAATTAAAATATTTTTAAAAAAATATGTATCTATACTACTTTTGCACATTTTGTAAATAAAACCACAAAACTAAAACCATAATTGTAAGAATATTGTCTCAAATAGCTTGAATTTTATTTAAATAAGATGATCATACAAAAAAAGAAAAAAAAAACAATTAGGGCATTGGCTTCGATTCTCATCACCATACATTTTCGTTAAAAAAATATTTCAAACTTAATTTATTTATTTTTTTAAAAAAAATCAGACTCGTATGTGATTTTTTGGCACTAGAAAGAGGTGTGCATGGAAGGTCCCCACCTTCCAACCCTAAAGTTAATAAATGGTGTTACAAAATATAGAAACTGAGACTAACCTATCTGCAATCTGCATGGTGGCTAGTCTTGGCGTGACAATATTCAATTTGCATCACTTGGCTTTGGGACCACCTTTTACATCTATAAATATATTTTTCTCCGTATTATGATACTCTCTTAGATCTCTTATTTTTATTTATCTATTATATTAAAAATAATTAAATGATCGTTTAATTATTTTAATTATTAATAAGATAGTTATTCAGTGTATATTTATGTATATTTTTATATATTTCATGTATAAAGTATATCATGATATATATATAGTGTATAGTTCATGTATTTCTATTTTTATAACTTTTAGCAGGTCATATTATATAGTGATGATATATTTTCTACGATTTTGGACTATTATTTATGTAAAAAAAAAGATGATTATATTTGTTGTAAATTAATTATTTTATTATATATGTTTGAAAATATCACTTATATATGTGTGTGTGTATATATATATATATATATTCATTTTACTTATCTATTTTGTGAAAGAATGGTCTAATTTGAAATTCAATATATAATTTATCATTTTTATATCTATTTTATTTTTATTATTAAATATTATTTATTTCTCAATATATGGATGACTTATAATTGATATGAGTGATATAAGCTATTACAAAATATCACTATTTTCTTACTAAAAGATATCTTGATATTAATTTCCACAGCTGTTTGATTTTTGTATTAGTAAGAAAGCAAAAAAAACAGTAATGTTTCCATTGAAAAAATTAGAAAGTTTTCTATCTTTTCTCATCATGCGTAAGTATAAATTTTTCACTAATTTACCGTGAAAAAGTCTTTATTTTAATATTATTTTAATAATTATATCAATCAAACAAATAAAGATGGACGGGGAGAATATCATTTATCTTTTGAACACCCTTTTCCTTTCACCAATATTTATTAATTTCTCTTATCTTTATTATATATCCCCCACAAAAAAAAAAATCTTTTAAGTGATAATTCCCCATTTTTTTTCTTCCTCACACCCCTATTTATACCCCTAGCCCTCTTTGTTGAGAAAGTCGTATAAACTTAGGTCTCTTCTTCTTCTTCTTCCTTTTTTTCCCTAAAAATATTAGGGTTTTGTTATTAATTTATCGTAGACCATTATCAGTTGAAGCTGCCAGCATGATCTAAACTTACCTATATAATTAAAATTGAATTAAGGTAAGATCAGATCATGTGGTTGCTTCACCTGTTAGTTGGTATTACGAAAAAAAAATATTAACCCTAATTTTCTTTTCTTTTACACCTTATTCTATATGCAGATTTCATTTTTGGAGGAAGAAATTAAATTGTAATTAAGGGTAATGTTATCTACTCTCTAGTTTCTTATATTGAATTGATTTTTGTCATTTCTATCTTCACTTTTACAATAGCTGTTGATGAGGTCGGCAGAAGGTGATGTGTATGTAATCTTATTTTATGTTGTGGAGGTAGATGATTTGTGATTGAACCTCGAGCTGACCTAATTTTTTATTCGATGTGAATCTATTGATGCAATTTTTTCATAGTATATCAGACAAATCGAGAGGTATTCTTGGTTGTAGCTCGTTCGATTATTGATTGTTAACGTTTTTTTTTTTCCAATTTTTCATTATTTTTTTGGTGATTTTGTATTTTGATTTTTCAGTATAACAAACTTATGATTATTTTGAAGATTCGTTAATATGCTTTGGGAAGTGAGCCTTATCAATAAAACCAAGATTTTCTCCGTACTGTTTTTTTTTTAAATTTTGCTTCAAATTTGTTGCAGCAAAAAATGGACCAAATCTTGATAAGTTCTTATCTATTTTATTTTTATTTTTTTTAGGTTGTCGTTGACCCTGTTTTATTTTTATTTTTTTTTAAAAAAAATCCTTTCTTTTAAACCTAAGGTTGCTTCTTTGCTTTATTCATTATTGTTCTAAAGTAAAGAAAATGGATCTTTATTTGCTTCCAATAATCATTAACATATATACATTATAAGTGTTCTTCCAACATGATAAAGTCAAGAATATCCATCATTAAGTTTTTGTTATCTCGTATTCACTCAGGATCCAAAGAAGGAGCGCATCTCAAATCGTGTAATGTAGACAATCTACGATAATATAAGTATTAGTATGCAATGACTGTTTCTATCGTTCGAAGTTCGAACTTGTAACCTATAGATCAAACCTCTTTCATGTTTTTTTTTCTCAACTATGAAATGAAATCATTTTATTCTACATTCTTTATAATGTGGAAGACACAAAGAGACCTTTAATTATGATAAATTAGTTTGGTATAACATCACAAGAAAAAAGAGATTTAATGATCATGTAATCCTCTTTACGGTTTATTATTTCTTTAATTTGGACCAAATGATGTTAAACCATTACAATGACCAAGTGCAAGGGACACTTTAATTAACTTGGGAAGAAATATAAATTCCAATTGAACATTAATGTACTCATTTACTTAATACACTCATCAATTTGTTTTTCTCAAATAGAAAATTTAAAACACTTGAAGAGAAATTTCGTTTGTCTGTTTATGTATAAGATAAAAAATTATGTTTATTTATTATGTTTCAATCTTATTTTTTCAAATTACATAAGCGAAACATGATTATATGTGAATTTTTGTAGCATAGACCTTTTCTATAATGTCTTTAGTCTCTTGAGTATTAATACTGGCTGATTTGTGACTATTTAGGGAGAAGGAAGGAAGGAAGGAACTGTTTTTTTTTTTTCTTAAATAAAATAAAATTTGTGTATCAGAATTATATATTTGTTTTTTCCAAAGTTTCACTTCATCCCATGTGTTGTTACAAAGTGTTTGTCTTATGTTCCTATACATTAATTCTGATATAATAATATAATATATAATATTAAAAAAACCAAAAAAAGATAGGACTATTTCATTAACTCCCAGTAGATGTGGATCTGAGTGAGTACAAAAATGAAACAACAGACTTTGTCTTACGTAAAGATTCTATTGTCCTCTGAATTTATCATTAAAGAACAACTGCCCCACATTTTTGTGACACCAACTACATAATTTAAATGTCTCAAAATTTTTAGATATCACACATTTGAAATTGAAATAATATCAAATCGTAAATTCAAATTTGAGGTCTGAATTTGAAATAAAGTTTAACTAATTATAATTCGAATTTAAGGTATGAAGTTAGGCTTAATTTGATAGAGCCTAACATTAAACTTGTCGGTCTTAAAGTTTAAAAGATTCGTAGCTCTAAAAGAAGAAGCATCGATAATATGTTAAGTATGAATTTTTTTAAGATTGATTAAGTGTTTTAAACATGTTCATGTTGTCTGACTAAATCTAAATGCATGAGGAGGATTATAATGAATCGTAAAAATTAGTGGATTTAACTACTCTTAATATTTAGTTGAGTTTGGTTTGATATTGGACTGGATGAGTTTAGATGAAGCTACATGTAAAGACTCATACATTCAATCATAATTTGTTTAGAATTAATGCGTTGTTATTATTTTTTGTGAAACTAACAAACCCCATTCCCACACCCCACCCACCCACCCACCCACCTACTCACACACCATAAACTATAGTTTAAAATTTAAATATTGTGTCTCAGATTTTCAGAACAAGATTAACTACCTTAGTAGTTTATTCTGTTTGGTTAGATAGTGGAACATGAAATTATGTATGAAAAAAAAAGAGTGAGTGGTAAAAATATATCTATTTTTTTTACGAGTTTAACATTCTAACTATTCATTATTTGATTACCTGTCTGAACTATTGTCTATTCGCGAGTTCATACCATAAGTATATATCATTCTCTTTATAATAAAACACATCTCAATGTTGAATTGACCTACACGCACAAGTTGTTGATTAGGAACAAATGTATGGTCAACTCAGCATTGAGGTATTCAGCATGTGCCTTGAGTTTTCTGTACATTAATTGAATTTTTCTTTTTAGAAAAAAGAAAATAAAAATTCTCTATATTTGACGAGTCTTTTTTCTTATAGAAAAATGTTTATGACTATTGACTCAATATTTAAATAGAGGCTCACAGTTCCTTCTAACTTGGTAGCATTATTTGCAATGTAATCCTAAGGGCTTTGAGAGTTTTGTGTGAAGAGAGAATTTGTGAGATGCAAGTGTTAGGTTAAAATTTGTATAAACCTCTTTTTATTTTGTGTGAATTGGTGATTAGGTTATTTCTGTCGAGTGTACTCTTTTTTATATGGTTGAACACTTATCTCCTCTTGTAGGTGTAGGGCGATTTACCAAATTTCGTTAAACATTGTCTCTTTTGATATATTTCTCGTTTGTCTTCTTACTCATGATCATCCAAAGTTCGATTTGTCAGCTTCCACATGATACCTAATCATGCCAATCCCAACACGAGGTGTGTTCTAATACAAAAAAAAGAGTGACAGTTTAAGTAGATAAAGAGAACAATGAATATTTAAAATATGAAACTCGTAAAAAAAATTAATTTAGATACTTTCTACCATTAAAAAAATAATGAAAAGCACATTATAATTTTGCTACACAAAATGTCTATACGTTTCCTTCAAGATCTTCTTTATGTGGAATCATAGTAGACAGCTTGGAATACATCATTTTTCCATTAAAAAACAGATGATGCATGTGAGACCACAGAATATATACAACCCATAATTTTTATTTTTACTTTTATTTTTGTTTTTAAATTCTGATGTTGATATGAAACTGCTTTGTATACATATGCATATGCAAATTTCAGTTGAGGATGACTTTTAATTTTGTCTTGTTTTTCTAGTTAGGAAGGTTAATATATGGGGCAAGAATCTTGAGGCTTTTCTTATACTTAGTATAAAAAAAGATATGCATATAAAAGTTATTTGATTCTTTGCAATATTTTTTCCAAAGTGACTCATGGGGTTTTGTTATTTATTTACTTTTCATGGAAATAAGAGGAAAATATCAGTTTACTTGTAGGAAATTGTTGCATTCTACAAATGACCAAATGGTCCCATGAAGTGACATCCAGCTAGGAATTTCAATTCTTCAAGAGCCTTAGTGAAGAAAATCTTCATTTAGTTGAGGTTGAAGAAAAGGGGGAATATTAATGAACCATAACAAGAATATTATTACAAGAAATTAATTCTCATAATTGTGGAGTGACTTTTTGAAATACTTAGTTATTTACTTGTGTTTGATACGTAATAAGCAAAAAATATCAATCGAACACTATGGGAGGTGGAGGCGGGGTAGAGTGAGGATGGGGTTAGAATGTAAAAATGAGGCGTGTTCGAAGGAATGACATATTGAAATGTAATATATGAAATTTTTATTTTCTATTTCTACTAGGTTAGTCATTTTCTTGTGTTCCAGAAACTTATTTTTATAAGAAAAATATTTTTCGAAAAATTTGATCAATAAACATACAAATATTTTTTCATACTGAACACCCCCTTATAGAACACAAAAGGAAAAACTGCAAAGATATGAGATATCATATTCAACAAAAATTACTCCATTCATTTCATGTTAATTGTTCAAATTTAAGAAAATTCATAACGTGAACAACTATATTTAACAATGTAATTAAATAATATGAAACAGAGAGAGTAATTAATTAGCTAGTATACTTGATTATTTTTAATGTTGTAAGGCTAATTTGTATTACAACAAAATTATCAAACTAAGTGATGAGCATATAAACTTCCTAATCAAAATAAAATGGTAAAACTAGTCTCATTCTATTTCATAATTGTGTGAATATATTGATGAGTAGATTATAAATGGAACCTTAACTATATTAATATTAGTTAGGTAAAGTAATCATGTATATTCACTTCTCAAATCCTCATGTTTTTTACTTCTTCTCTAGTTACTTGAACCATAAAGTTAACAATAATTTTATTTTACTTTTTCCTGAAAAAAAAAAGAAGAGAAATATGTTTAAGTAATAAACTGGCCAATTTATCTAAAGATTTATGTGCATAAAGCTTATATCCATTAGTGTTGGTATGGTAATATTTCACATTTCATAATTTTAAAAAAGAAAAAAAAAGAAGCTTAAATCCGAAAGCATAATTTGATTCAGCTTTAACATTGTGATCAGAAAATATTTACTTGCACTCGATATTTGAATCATACTAATGATAGGTTTGGGAGTAATTTTTTCTCCTGGATCATGATTCTTCGCTAGTGTTTGGACATAAATTTAGTTGAAACTTAACTAGAAATGCTTTTCCTCTGCATATCGAAATACCTTATACTTTTTCTCTCATAATTGACAATCAAGTAGGAGACGGATCCAACATTTAAAAATAACAAAGTTATCAAACATGAGTTGTCGTGAATTCATACTTTCATGTTGTTGAATGGATGTCTTTTGGATAAGTGTTGGGTTAAGCCTTGTCGGCCCAAATGAGAAAAATAGGGAAGCACAATTCGTCCGTCAAACAAGCTAGTTTTAAATTTTGGCCTATCAAAATATAATGCATAATTTGTGTGATATTATAATGTAAAATATAAACTTTTGCCCTCTAAAAAAATTAGAGACCAACCCAAAATGGAGATAGAATTGCAAATGACCCCTTAATTTATCACTAATAGGATAATGGCCTCAAGTTAACTCATTTTTCTTAAAAGAAAACTTTGAATCCTAGCCCATTTCAGTAACTTTAACTTCTGATATAGATAAGGGCCAAATGAAATCAAGGGCAAATTACATCGATAGACATTTCACTTAAAATAATTGTAAAAAAAAAACAGTTCTCGTTGTATAAGCATGTATAGTCAGTGTATATTTGTGTATCATAGTGTATATATTTAGTTATAGTTCATGTATAAGTAATATACATTGTATAGTAATATATACTTTCTATAACTTTTGACAAACTTATATTGTATAGTAATGTATAATTTCACTTATGCCTCTTGAGGCATAACTTTGTCAGTTTTAAAACTAAAATTATCTGTCTATCAATATAAGTATTCTTTAGGAAGTAAGTTCTATCTCGTAAAGTATAACTTGAGGATTATGAATTTCATAAAGCAATAATGTTTTGAAATTAAATTGATAAGATATAACTTGTATTATATTATGATATAAAATATAACTTTTGCTTTGAGAATTTGATTTTTGTCGATATTAAAAGTTATTTTTCACCTTTTTTTGTCACTTAAAATGCTAAAGAATAGAATATACACATATCAGGAAATTTGGTTTTGATTTTAACCAAAAGTCAGTAAAAAACAATATTTCCATCAAGAAGAGATTATCAAGAGTTATAGCTATTTGAATTGATTAAACACTGGATTAATCTGGCTTCAATGCTAACTAATTACCATTGATTGAGAATAAAGCCACTTTACATCATTAAAACTAACAAGATAATTAACCTAGGATGGATGACATGATAAACATACATGTACAAACAAAGATGCATGTGGTCTGAAAAACACCTACTAGACCTTCACATAACCTACTACTATTTGTTACATTTGCTGCTACTACCTCTTTCCTAACAATAAAACATTACTCTCTTCACATTTTCCTTAAGCGCGGGCAATGGTCTAACACCTGTCTCTCGTATAGCCTTGTTGCCGCCTTGATGAGGGCTGCCTGCACCATTTTCTGGCATGTCTGGTTCCATGTAGAATCTAGCTCGAAAAGCAGCTAAATGTGCATAATATGCTGGAGGAACTGCAAAGAACCTATCTTTTTAGCTCATCTAAGTTTAGAACTTTCGAAACATACAATGACATTTTGCTTGAGCAAATGAATTAAGCAGGTAAATATGGCAGGGATAACATTCAAAAGCAGGGCAGCCTGACGCACAAAACATCCGAGTTAGTAGGGTTCGAAATAGGGCCTCACCCTAAGGGGTGTAATATAGACAGCCTACCACCCATGGGGGCTTTCTCTACTTGATCTGGGGGTTCGAAATAGGGCCTCACCCTAAGGGGTGTAATATAGACAGCCTACCACCCATGGGACAATATTCGTACTTCTTTTCTTAAATAATTTTCACTTACCCACAGAGACAGAACGCGTGCACCTTGCATATGTATAGCAAAGATTGTTAGTCAACGACTGGATTCCATCTGCACTGAAATTGTTCTCATCCCACAGAACATGGTAATGTGCAGGCCGGCTTGTACCCTGCCAAGATGAAGTAGTGCATCAATAATATGTATAATGCAGGTTTGCCCCGATGTGACACATATGGTTAGATTTACTGAAATATGTAGCATCGGAGAAATTAGCTGAAGAGAATGATGTGCATTTCCAGTTTTACTTTTTGGACAACAAAAGTTCATGCATTCATAGGAAAAAGGTTTTTTCGGTTTATACCTGAATGCCAGCGTGACTACAAAGATAGAAGTCGAATTCTGTTGGATGACAGATTTTTGTATCAACCACAGTACCTGAAAGAAGCAAGAGATGTTACTCCTCATTCATGATACTAGACCGTATCTCTGACCTGCGAAGATGAAGGATAGTTTACCAGGCAATATGTTTCCACTCCTATCAATACTGCTCCTGTCCTTGTGATTATTAGCAAATAGTCGGGTGTGATGCCGTTTCTGTACCACGATAAAAGTTACTGGCGGTTGATAATTTGGCTCTAAAGATGCACAAGCCTGCACAAAAAAAAAAAACCTTCTCATCAGACAAATCATATAATGGTGAAGTAGAAGCCAGTGGAAGAGCCTTTGAAAGGATTAGCACCAACCTTCCTAATTGCATCCAACTCGAAAAGCAGTACTTGGTAAAATTGCCCTTCACTCACTCCATCCCTGCATACAAGATGATCTAATAAGAGGGGGAAATTAAGCAAATCATAAGAATCAACGAAAGAAAGTCAGCGATTACAGAACCAGAGAGAATGTCTTAGTGTCAGTAAATGGGAACTGACAAAGGAAATGTTTATGCTAGTCACTGTAGGGTCAACTATCAAAATTGGTATCATGAAGTTACCAGGAACAGGTGGCCTCTTTGGTACAAATCTCTACTTAAATATTTATAAAAGCAAACCGTAGCTAGTGAAAGGCCACAGCAGATTAAAATGTGCAACTTTCAGAACATTTAGCACTTAAAGAGTGAGGGACTTGCCGATAAAAGATGATCCTTTGTGGCTTTTGGCCTGTGGCCTTTCTGAAGGATATTAGGAGATCCCTGCAAAATATATACAGTAGCACCAGCGTAAATATCTTCACCAAATGACAAAAAAAAAAACACTAGAAAGTAACAGATAGAACTTATAGAAGGAATACCTTATCATGCCACCACTAACTGTTCCACGTGCAGGATCATGCCATGTCTTGTACAAATCTTGTATAAGTTCTTGTCTATGAGCTTGAGCACAAACAAGGCCAGCATATTTTGTCACCTCAGGCCAATCTTGAGAAGCTACTACCTGCAGCCAGAAAAGGAAATTGAGCTTCCTACTACACCCAAAGTATCGAGAAAAAGGAGACTTAAGGAGCATGGTCTCGAATAAGGAAACTTACAGCAGCAATTGAAGGGCTAGAGTCTTCTCCGTTTTCAGGGTGGGTCACATCTGCTCCAAATATGATGGTAGGTATATCACTTACTAACGGTATTCTACAGCTAATAGCATCCAACAAGACAGTATTTCGACCACCCATCTGCTACCACGGCAGAAAATATTTGTAAGAATGCAAATTCAGAAATAAAAGGATATAATGCTTGTTATAAGTAGCTAATGTAGATGCACCTTGACATTGATCTTCAAGGAGACATTTGCCAAGTATTGTTTGCTGATCTTGAATACATGCTTTGTCAGACAGCATTGGGTTATTAAACCAAGATCAGTCTCACAAATCCGCTTTATGTCACCTACAAGATAACGGTGTAAGAAATTTTGAGAAGGCCGCAATCTTCAAAGCTATCACAATTCAACAAACAAAAGTTATTTCACCATACCATAAAGGGACCCATTATTATCTGGTAGAATGACCAATAGAAGCTCAAGTTCTTTTCCTTTTAGCTTGTTTACGCATGAATGATAAACATGCTTCAAGGCTTTCTCTACTTGATCTGGTCTGGCCATGTATATTGGAATTATTGGTTCTGGATTGAATTCCTGTCAGCATAACCCACAGTAGCAAAGATCAATTGTAGCTGTGTCTATAAACAAACATGGACTGAAAGAGAAATGAACAATGAACAACGAGAAAAAGCTTGCAAAACAACTACCATTCCAGATACTTGACACATCTGAGCCAGTTCATTACAAAAGCCACGAGCAACACTCTCTTGGACACTTCGTGAAAAGTTGATGCACGCCCAGCGGCTAACGGTCATCCCATTTATCATTTTCTGTGCAAACATTAAACTCAGATATTAGCAAAAAATAGACAATACATACTGAGTAACCATAGAGAAGAACATGTCACCATAGTATGAAGAATAAGCAAGACATAGTTGAGTACGATTTAATATAAAAAGAGTGAGGTATTGGATCTTTTTCTTTTTGCTACCACGCAAAACAAAAAATGAACTCATGATGTTAATGCATGAATGGTGCAACATAGAAGTAGAAAGTAAACTGATAATTCGCTAGTTGGAACAACTAAAAGAAAGAAATCAAGTAGAAAGGGAACTAAGAAACAAGCAGAAAAAGGACCTTATTCATCATATTCCACTGCCCAACTTGAGGCAGACAATCCTTCTCCTTCCCTGTCTCATGATATTTTAGCTGTGGAGAAATGAGAGAAGTAGATGTCAAAGGATAAAGAATTCAGGTTAAATAAGACTGAAGAATCAAAGCTCGTGTGTAGTGTTTTTACCCAAGGAGCAGGCAGCACGCGGGCTTCCACCGATGCTTGCTTTTCACTGATTTTGATTCCAAACTCCTTTGCATAGGGGTCTTCATTATAATCATTGTGTTGAACAGTCTATATTTTAAAAGACAGTCAAGTATCCTTCTGAAGCATATTGGCATAACGAAAACAACAAGACTAAAACATAAAGGGTCTGTATTATTTGAAAAGCCAATAACCTGGTTTTGACTGGCTTGAGAAGTAGAGGTATCATTGACAAGTTAAACATATTCAAATTCAGAAAGAAAGCATGAATGGCACAAATCTAACAGCATACCTGCAAAATTGAGTTCTCACGATCTCTTGGTCTTTGGCATGTGACCTTCAAAAGAGAAGTAATTTGCTTCTCACTCAACCTTTTGGTGTATCGTTGTCCCTCAACAATTTTACATGCCTACAAAACAATAACGTCGAATAGTTCAGAACTGTTGGAAAGTTGGAAAGAGATATGAAGGTTTGATGCTATACCGCATCAAATAATATTCCCACCTCCATAGGTAAATAGTTGGCTTTCTTTTGGTTCCCTACTTGAAGGCATGGAAGATGTGTATTCTTTATTGTAAAGCCATACATTTCTTGAAAGTATTCAACGACTGACTTCATGGTTAAATTGTCATCAACAGGAAACCTGAGCAAAGTAACAATGAGCATATTAGGCCAATCTAAGTTCTATTACTCTTCTGAACGAATATATTATAATGTTTGGACCAACATATACAAAGGCATAACCCGCATAAGACAAAAAACTTACACTAGTTCTCTTGTTGGCTGAGATGTTAGTCCTGAAACTCGATACTTTCTCCGGACATTGCCCCTGTGTGTCACTTCTACTTTCACTCCTCTAAGAGCCTTCTTAATCTAGATGCATTTGTAGGCAAAATTAAAAGGTTAAGTGTAAACTGGCTTAAAGCAATGCAGCAAGCTTAACAGCATTAACTTGACAAGAGAATTCAAGTCCAGTTAGATGTTGTTACCTTTACACGATCAGAGTCGGATAAGGGTCTAGACGACACATCTTTTCCAAGAAGCTGGGCTACAAACTCCATCACTGGTAGAGCTTCAATAAATGCAGCTGAAGCCATATCTGTTATTCAGGATACAAAGAACCAATACAATTAGAAATGAATAATTACATGAACAATCATATTGTATTTAATCTGAAAATTGACAGTAAATTACCAATGTTAAGCGACAAGCCCATTTGGGTTGGTCTAATACTCTGGTAGAAACCACACCATGCTTCTAAACCATCACCAAGAGGCTGAGGCTTCCGGATATCAGGCGAAAAGAATGATCTTCCAACAGGACAATACCTATAAAGAAATGTGTATTATTAGACAAGAAAATCAACCTAATGGAAATCAAATGCAGGTCCAATAACTTAAGGAGAGTCTACCTCTTGATCGAAAGCTCTCTCAAAACAATGTCCAGAATTTGAACAGCTTCTTTTGGACCATCAGCGCGCTTACCAGAAAGAAATTCACTCAGATGATGTAAATTCGCTCTTGCGGCGAACTTAATCACCACTTTATATTCTCTTTCTCTCCTAAAGTATTATACAATTCACAAGAGAGAACAAAGACAAATTGTTTAGCATTGGAATGAAATAAGCCTAACCAGAGATGAATCTGTTTTAGATAATCAGCATAGCCAAACCTCAACTACTTCAGGATTAAGGCATATTATATTAATTGATAACACAAGAAAACAAAGAAAATCTTACTAAGCTCCCGTTTGACTATAGATTTTCAAAAAATATTGTACAACATTGTTTCATGAAAATTGATCAGTTTTTGAAAATTTTATCTTCAAAATTTCACTTCCATTCACAAAACTTCAATTTTTTTTCTAAGTAAAATGCATGTCCTAACGCAACTTCAAGTTCCAAAACTATTTTTCACAATTACTCCAAAACTCATAATTTTTCAAGTTTCAACTAAATCTATGGTCAAATGCTAGCTAATTAATCTAAACTGAACCAGATTTAAAAAGTACTTGAGATAATGATACCTTACTATTTATTTGAGTTTCAATTGTTTGAAAAGACTTCAGAAGCTAAAAGATTTTTCTATATTTAAAGCTATCTAATGGCAAATTCATAATTGAACTATGAAACAATCCAAAGTGAATGAGGACAAAAAGCAATAAAGTCATACTTTGGACCATTGATCACATCGTCTTCATCAATAAGCTTAATGGCGAACTCCTTCCACTTAAAAGGAAGTTCACCAGCAGTGTAAAGACTCTTCCTGCCATCATAAGCTGGTAATCTCATCCCTAGGTGGGATTCTTTGTACAGTTTCACCAGTTCTGCCATGATAGCTCTGTTTACAGTTCTTGATGATACTTCAGGGATTACAGTAACCTGCAAGCACCAGCAAAAAGTTGGTTTTCTAAAGAGGAATACATACAAAAAATACAAAGAGAATTATCACAACAGTTCTGACCAAAATTCAGTGTGTCATTAATGCTAAGGGAAAAAGCAAAGTAAAAACAAGTGAACTAAGAAGGGTAAAAAACCTTCAAAGGGGATGTCAGATTAAGGGCCCCAAAAAGCAATAGACAAAATTTACTTTAGTTCTTGAAAGATGCTCAAAGAAACCATTTTTTTAAATGTGTCAAAAGAAAAAAAAACCCTCAGTTCAATTTGTTTGTCTTAAATCCCTTTCAAAAAAACCTTTAATTCTAACTTTAGACATGACACATTAAAGATTAGAAACTAAAGATCATTTTGATACATTCTATGTAACTTTAAATTAAGACAATAAGATTATTTTCTTAAATTTCGTGTCAAATCATACCAACCAAACAAATTGAAGTGAGTAGCAACTTACATCATACTGGTTCAACTCTTTGTCTGGTAAATCAGCCAAAAAATGGTTTGCTTTTACAATGCATTTTGTCCCTAGTTGGCCATAACCTGGTCTTTGGGCAAAACGCAAGGACTTACTTGAAGAAGGAAACCCTGAACTGCTTCCATGATTCTCAACTACTGACACATTTGTTGCTTCAACAGAAGCTGCGATAACTGGTTTGCTTGCAGCTGTGCAAGGCCTTGAACTAGGCCTCATAAAGGTCTCACCTTGATCTGACTTTCTGCCTCCTCTTCCCCTTCTTCTACCTCTATTTCTAGAAGGGGGTGAAGTCTGGTTATGGATTTTGTTGTTTTGGGGTTCTTGGGTTGGTGGCCCTTTGCCATTTTGAAGAGTCTTGGGGTTTTTCTGAACTGGATTCATGGTGATTTGCATCTGGGGTTTGATCACAATGTGTTGTTCTGAACTTTCCCTCATCTGCCTTATAGGCATGATGATGCTATTTTGATTTTTTGCTGGTTTTTCTTGATAAGCACAAGAAAACTGTTCAAAAGTTAATAATGTCCTTCACTAGATGGCAAAGTCCAATTTGGTTCTCTAAACTTCAAATGGCCTCAAGATTTGAAGATTATTGTACTGAAAATACCAGAAACAGAAAGAGTAACACATGTCAGCAAGATTATGATATTTGGCAGGAAGCTAATTTATGAAAAAAGCTTTGAACTTTCACATACATAATGGAAATTTTCTTGATTTTGCATAATACAGACACCCTTATTTAATCCAAACATTTTTCACATTTCCTTCAACATATAAAACCAAAAACATTACACAACAGCAAAAAAAGATTACACCTTTTAGATCAAAAAAATGGAATTTTGCAATTAAAATTGTCACAGGTCTTGTCACTGCAGACTATCAAGGAAAAAATATAGTAAAAAATGATGATAAAACTGCAAAAGATAAAGAACGAATAGATATCTAACCACCTTAATATAAATGCATACACAGAAAAACAAGCATACAGGAATACTAAAAAAATCATTTTACACTATTTCTCCTTCTGCATGAACATCAGTAATGCAAGAAGGTTCAGTACAATTAATTTTTAAGAAACAGTAAAAAAAACCACCCAGGTAAAGACAAATAAAAAATTTCCTCAAAACTCAAAACCCTCTTAAGATGTTTCTGTTGGAAACCCAACATCCATGAATCAAGGTAAAAAAAAGATCTTTTTTTTACCAATTTATGGAATAGGCAAAAGAAAGAAGCATTCCTTCAAGCAAAGCCAAAAACTTCACCCACAGAGAAGGAAAAATGAACAATACATCCAAAGAAAATGAGACAAAGAATGACTTATATGATAATGTACAAGCATTAGTAAATGTGAAAAACCATATATGACTGCTCAAGAAGAGATAAAAATACCTTGAAACAATCAAAAAGCAACCAAGTAAGTATATAAAAGTAAATAATATTACTCAAAAACAAGAAAAAGGAATAAACTTTGAAAACCCCAAATTTCATTTACCCCCACTCCACGCCCCACCCCCACCAAGAACTCTTTTTTTCAAATAAAAATGAAATCTTTAAAGGGTACATAGAAGAATCAAATCACCAAATGAATGAAACCATGTAAGGGTGTAGCCTAGCTTGCTTGATTCCAAGAATATTACAGCAACAGGAGCTTACAGAGCACTAGTTTTAGTGGACTTTAGTAATAATGGGAACAAAGACTAAAAAGAAAAGGGAGTTATAGAGAGAAAATCATGAGGAAATGAAAAAAAGATAGGATTTTTTCTGAACTTATTCAAACATATATATACAGAGAAAAAGTAAAATAATAATGATGGTGATGGTGAATCTTTTTTTTTTTTTAACATACACGCATGCAAAGTAAGGTGTTATTCTTTATCACCTCACATGTAAAAACCTTTGTTAGGGACCTGCTTCTACACACCCTTTTCTCTCAAAAATACACTTTTGCTTTTTTCACAAAACACATTATAGTGCTGCTGTTTCTAGCCACACTTTTTCTGTGTCCTTCCTCCTCACTGCCCCTCTTAGTCTTTCTCTTAATTTCTCAAGTGATTGAGTTTCTCAGGATTAATACTTTGTTTGGCTATTAAACTATGTATTATTGGAAAAATTACTAAATGTATAACTAATACTCTCTATCTTCAGTTTATTTTTCGAAAACAACTTGACTAAACTTCAAAGTTAAATTGAAGTAGATAAATTTAATATTTAAAATTTAAATGATTGAAAATTATATGAAAAATGTTATAAGTAGCAATAATTCTCACATTAATATGATGAAAACATATATTTTAAAATATTAGTCAAAGTTGATGTACTTTGATCTCGATAAGTGAAATAGTAATAAGTAAAAGTGAACAAAGGGAGTATTTCCATAAAATAATGTTCTTTCCGTTTAAAAAAGAATGATATAGTTCGACTTGGCACGAAGTTTAAGAGAATAAAGAAGACTTTTCGATCTTATGATTCTAAATTAAAATTATGTTTAATATATCAAAATGTCTTTTAATTTTGTGATCTTAAACATGTCACACGAAAAGTTGAAATTAAAGTTTTGCCGAAAAAGAAAATAGGTCTTTCTTTTTTAAACAACCAAAAAAAAGTAGATCATTTTTTTTAAACGGAGGAAGTACGTAAATTTTCTCATAACTAATTTCTACATTACAAAAAACTGCATAATTCTAACTAACTACCGAATGACTACTATATACATGTATAATTTATTTGGGATTCTATGTATTAATTTATGTATGATAGAATGTGGAATAACTAATACATGAATAATTGATCCCTACATAAATAATACATAAATTCACTCATAACTAATCCTTTCATTGCATGTGTAACTCTAAACAGCTATCAAATAACTGCTACGACATTAATAATACACGAAATTAATGCACATTGTTTTTTTCTAATCCATCATGTCACACGACCTCTAAATGGATCATTAGCATAAGTACAAGAGTTTAGTCAAAGTTAATAATTTTTATCGAACTCTAAGTACAAAGCTTCATCCTTATCTTTTAAGGTTTTCGCACATCAAATAAAGTTCATGATTTAATTTTGAAAATGTCGGATCAATAATTTTGATTTAAGATAAATTAGTTCTAGGCATCTCCACCTTAATTCAAATTTGATTTACATATATATTGTGAAGAATTATAACTTTGACAATCAAAAATAAATGAAAAGTGTGTATTTTTTATTGAAAAAACACACGTATTTGAGTATATAATTGGACACATACGTTGTATGTGTGTTTTGTGCAAATTATTATAGCACCATTAAAATGATAAAAGTCCTGTGAAAATATTCATGTAATGAGTAATAATTACAAATAATTTATGCATAACTAATACCTGCATAAAATAATACATAAAATTTTCTCATAATTAATCTGTACATTACAATTATCTGCATAATTCAATCAACTATCAAATGGCCTCGATATACATGTATAATTTATAAGGAACTCTATGTATTAATTTATATAGAATAGTATATTGAACAACTAATACATGTATAATTGATGCATAAATAATTAATTCTTACATAATTAATACCTGCATAAAATGATACATAAATTCACTCACAACTGATTCTCATATTAATAATACCTGCATATATAAATCTAATTGGCTACGAAATGACTCGTATGATATAAATAACAGATGAAGATAATATATATATTATTTTTATCTAATGCATCATGTCAAACGACTCCTAAATGAATCTCTTAGCATAAATATAAGATTTTAGTCAAAGTTAATGAATTTTGTCGAACTCATAGTATAGAGCTTTGTCCTTGTCTTTTAAGATTCTTTGATGTTCATGATTCAATTTTAAAAATGTTAGATCAATAATTTTGATTTTAAGAGAAATTAGTCTTAGATATCTCTGTCTTAAATATTCGCTTAAATTTTTTTTAAAAATATTTCATATGTCATACCAAATTTCAATATGATTTGGTTTTAAGTTAGATTTCAATTTATGGATATAGCAAATTGATAACACAATTCATATTCAAATATTCAAATTTGATTTACAAATACATTGTAAAAAATTATAACTTTGATAATGATAGAAGTTCTCTCAAACTAGAAATAAATGAAAAGTATGAAATGTTTAATTGAAAACAATATACATATTTATTTAAGTATATAACAAGCTTTTAGACACGTGCGTCGCACGCATGTTTTATGTAAATTTATTTAGCGCCACTGGAATGATAAAAGTTCTATGAAAACATGTGTGTAATGAGTAATAATACAATAATTGCAAATAATTCCTTAAAAGTGACGAGAAATACCAAATGAGGGACGTATTTCAACGATTAAAATTAACATGTTTTAAACAACCAACTATAAATTTTGAACTTTGGATAACAGTTAACAAACTTATAGTAAAATTACAAATGACTAATTTGAGTTCAAATAAAAATACATATATTATTTTCTCCTAATACATCATGTCAAATGACCTTTAAATGAATCTCTTAACATAAATACAAGATTTTACTAAAAATTAATAATTTTTATCGAACTCATAGTACAAAGCTTTTTCCTTGTCTTTCAAGGTTTTGACACATCGAGGGATGTTCATGGTTCAATTTTAAAAATATCACATCAATAATTTTGATTTTTTAGAGAAATTACTCCTAGACATCTCCCCTTTACATATTTGCTTTAAAAAGATTTTTATTTTTTTATCACTTTTATGCAGTATAGCAAATTGGTAACAGTGTTTATATTCAAATTTGATTTGCATATATATATATATATTGTGAAGAATTATAGCTTTGACAATAATGAAAATTCTCTCAAATTGAAAATAAAAGAAAAGTTTGTAGTGTTTGATTGAAAACAATATACATATTTGAGTATATAATTAATTTTTTGGTACGTGCACTACACGTGTGTTTCATGTAAATTTATAAAGTTTACGAAAATATACATATAATGAGTAATAATGTAATAATTTCAAATAAAATCTTTAGAAGTGTGACAATAAACACCAAATGAGGGGCGTATTTTTATATTTAAGATTAATTTCTTTTAAAAAATCAACTATAAATTTTGAACTTCTGTTGCTACTTAGCAAACTTGCAATAAAGCCATAAATGACTAATTTGAGTTCAAATAAAAATATAGACTTACAATAGAAAGAATTTCATAGAAAATCAAAGTAGAAAAATTTCAAATAGAAAAAAAAAAAGAAGGAAAAATACCAAAAAAAAAAAATAACATACACATCCTTCTTACACTTAAGTCATAAAAATATAGATGAAAAAATAAATACGTAATTTTTTAAGTTTTATCAACGTCTTCTCTCATAAACAATCAAAATTTAAGAATGTTAGCTTATTCATTGAGTCAAATTAAGTATGAATCAATTAGTATAATAATAATATAAGTGTTTCACCATTTTAACTCTAGAATAAAAATAATAATTTTGGTTAGGGCCTCATGAAATTAAAAGAAAAAATACAGATAAAAATGTAAGAATATCAAAAGATATTTTAAAATTTCAAATTAAATAATTAAAGATTATAAATATTAAAAAATTAAGAATTGATGAATATTAAGAATAACAATTGAATAAATAATTAGATATGAATTATGAAGATCAATATTTTTAAAAAATAGAGAAATAAAAAATAAATTTATTTTCCAAAGAATATTTTGTAAAAGAGAACGTGAAAACATAACATGTTCCAATTAAAATGGTCAAAATTTGAGATATTCAAAAGACATTACACGAATTAAAAAAAATAAATCATCCACCTAAGTAGAGCTATTGAAATCTAATTAATAAATATGATGATAGTAGAGATTCTTCTTATTCCAAAATTCAAGTAATATGAAAGGTTGAAAAATTACAATTATTCTTAAAATTAATTGATAATAAATTCATCAATACGTCAACATAAACACTCCAAGAGAAATATTGAAATATCAAAATATATGGATAGTGTTTGTAGTTAAAAAGTATGTGAATTTTCTACAAATTAAAATAAAAAATAGAAGGTTTGTTATTCAACAATATAACACAATTTATTTAGGCACGATATTTATTAAAACGATACTACATATTATGAACCAAATTAAAAAAGCTTTAAAAAAAAACACTAAAGCACTGAAAATCCTAAAGAAAAATAATTCAAACTTGCTGTCCTTGGAGCTAAAACCTAATTTCAGTATGTGCACAAATAATGTGACTGGATAGTTTACACTTTAATCTCGTTTTTTGAATTGGAATTCTATTAAAATTTGAGTATTAAATAATTTAAAAAATTATCATCAAAAAATGTGAAATAAAAATGATAAACGCGTGTTCGTTTTAGTCAAAGATTCTAATTTTAAGCTGAACGGAATAAAATCTCTTACAATAGAGAGCAATAAATTTTTCATAACACGAATTTAAATAATAATTTATTGAATTTTGAATATCAAATAATTAAGAATTCTTTATCCACCCTTCCCCGCCCCCCAACAATGATAAAAATTATTCACTCTTATCTAGAGATTTTGATTTGAAATTTTGAAATTGAATTTCTTTCTAGCAGAAAACACTAAAAAAAAAATTAGAGTAAATTTTCCATGGGAAAAATCTAAACAGTGGCCATTTTAAAGTCTACATCATATAACTGAATTTCAAACACTGAATAATTAATAGATAAAATCAGAGTGTACATATTTGTATATTCTTTTTTCCTCATGTCCTCTCTTAGTAGGCATTTAGACATAAAGTTTGAAATTATATTTTGAAATTATTGAGTTAGGTGAAGGTTAATTTGATGTTATAGTTGTATCTGATCATAAGTTATGCAAACAA